>JAMKQA010024340.1:0-27539 GCA_024699735.1 Posidonia australis
AGGCGGGAACAGGCGGAGGAGGCTGGAGGCACAGGCTGCCGTTTCGTCGATATTTGAAGGTAAGTGTCGGTCGACCCGTGTTTTCACAGTTGATATTTCCGTCTTTCTCTCGACATTATCGACATGCATGACATGCCACCGACATTTCACGGACACACAGTAAACACAGATGTTCCCCCGAATGTCGTTTCGCCATTTTCAGATTCCGACATGTGTCGGCGAAATTTCGCCGACACATATCGATGTTACGAACCATGGTTACAAGTTTAGTTTTATTTCTAATTACATTTCCAGATTCATCTAATTTGTTTTTGAAAATCCATTTAGTTCCAATGATTTGTTGATTTTCAGGATTTGGGACTAAATCCCACACATTATTTCTTTTAAGGTTTAGCTCATGATGTATAGCTAAAGTCCAATAATCATCATTACATACTTCATCTACATATTTAGATTTTATTGATGAAATAAAAGCATAAGTGCTACATACATTTTCATGTTTGGATCTAGTCAAAATTTCCTTAGAAGCCTCACCAATGATAAATTCTTTCGGGTGACTAGGCACATATTGCCATTATTTGGGATTTTCTTTTGGTTCTTTCATATTTTAATTAATTTGTTCATTAGTTATATTATTATTATTAAATTCAGGTTCTTCTTCAACATTAAATACTTTAATTAGATTTTCATCAAAATCTACATACATGGACTTTTATATAGTTAAAGTTCTTTTATTATAAACTTTATATATCTTGCTTTTTATAGAATATTTTACAAGAATACCTTCAACCAAATACTTTGATATATTTTTAATATTAAGAATGAAACATTTGCAACCAAATACTTTGAAATATGAAATCTTTGGAATTTTTCCAAATCACAATTCAAAAGGAGTTTTGTTTAAGATTGGTCTAAGAGAAACACGATTCAAAATGTAATAAGTGGTATTTACAGCTTCAGTTTAAAAGTACTTTGGTAAATTATTTTCACAAAACATGGTCATTGTCATTTCTTATATGGTTCTATTTTTTTTTTCTACTACTCTATTTTGAGGAGGAGCTTAAGGAAAAGAGAAATCATGCATAAAACCATTTCCTTCATAAAATTTTTCAAAACTTTTATTTTCAAATTCTCCTCCATCATCATTTCTAATTTTGATGATTTTTAATTCCTTTTTATTTTGTTTTTTCTTGTAAAACTTTCGAAATTTAAAAAATGCATCATTTTTGTTTGTTAGAAATAAAATCCAAGTAAATATCGAAAAATCATTAATCAATACAAATGTATATCTTTTTCTACCAAAACTTAATGTTCTACTAGGACTAAATAAATCTATGTGGATGAGTTCAAGAGGTTTTGTAGTGAAAATATAATCTTTAGCCTTAAATGAGGTTTTAGATTGTTTTCCAAATTGACATGCATAACAAAGTTTATTTTTTTAAAAATCCAATTTCGGTAAATCAACAACACTTTCATTCTTAGAAATTTTGAACAATTGACTCATGCTTGTATGGCCACGCCACCTATGCTAAAGTCATTTATCATCATTTGTAGATGTAAGGTATAATTTAGGTTCATAAGTTATATTTATTTTATATACATTATTTTTCCTAGACCCAATAAATAATATTTTGCTTATAAGAGAATCAATTATGAGACATTCTTTTTTATCAAAAATAACTTTACATCTCTTATCACATAATTGACTATTACTAAGGTAATTATATTTTAATCCATCAACAAGTAAGCCATTTTTATTAGAGGGGTTATCAGAATTATCGATATGGCCGATACCGACAATTTTCCGTGTAGCATTATCTCCAAATGTAACCGTTCTATCTTCTTAGGCGGTGTATGAACATAGTAGTTCTATTTCCCCCGTCATATGTTTTGAGCATTCACTGTCATGGATCCATTTAGATTTTATTCTGCATTACAAGAAGGAAGAGATAATTTTCATACCCACATCATTTTGGGTCTAGGTTTGTTAGATTTTGGAATCTAATTATTCCCTTTTCTGGTCCACTCTCTTTGTTGTTTCTTTACCATAAAAATATATGTTTTATTTGTAATAGCTCTTACAAAACCATTTTCACATGGAATTTCTTGAAATTTAGAGAACCCAATTTCATATTTATTTAAGGATGGTCTTTGACTAGAAAGGATTTTATTTAAAATTTCCTTTCCCATGATAAATTTTGTAACAGTTGTTAATAAGTCATTACTCTTAACTTTTAATGACGCAATGTCATTTTCTAAATTCTTAATTTTATATTTCATGTAGTCAATGTCCATATTTAGTTCAATATTTGTGGTCAATGTTCATATTTTGTTCATATTCATATTTAGTTTGATTTGAGTTCTTGTATTTAGATTTCAAGGCTTTCTATTTCAGGTAAAACTCATTAAATCCTTTAATGAGTTCATCTATAAAATACTCTTCATTAGTTTGGGATAAATTATGTCCACATTTTAGAGCCATGAAGTACATATTTACTTTTTTCCCATCCGAAGAAAAGTCTTAATCAGAAGATGAGTCACTTTTATCCCAAGTAGCTTGAAGGGCTTTCTTTTTATAAATGTTTTAGTTTTAATTAAAGGACATTCATTTTTAATATGACCAGGTTTGTTGCATTTGAAGTAAAGTGAAGTTTCAATCATGTTCTTTTTCTTTTGAAATTTACCTCTTTTTTTAAACCTTTTAAATTTTCTAGTTAACATTGTCACATTTTCATCATCCTTACTTTCAGATTCTTCTAAATCAGTGGTGGTTTTTAAGGCTATTGATTTTTTATTGAGTGATTTTTCATTTCTTTTTCTTTCATTTGAACTTCATATGATGTAAGGTTACCAATTAAATCTTCAAGAGAGTAGTTTGAGAGATCTTTAGTTTTCTCAATGGTTGTGGTCTTCTTTTTCCAATCAGGAGTGAAAGATCGAAGGATTTTTCTTACAAATTCACTTTGAGAGAACTCCTTACTTAGAGATTGTTAAGTGTTGATAATTTCATTAAATCTAGTGAACATTTCTCTAATGCTTTCATTTTGTTTCATCTTAAACAATTCATATTTGTGTACTAATATGTTTATTTTAGTTTCTTTAACTTGATTTATTTCTTCATGAGTAACTTGTTAGACATGCCATGCATCATGAGAGAATTTGTAATTTGATATTCTATTAAATTATTTTTGATTCACAGTACAAAATAAAATATTCAATCCTTTTGCATCTAATTGAGTTAAGGTTTTCTTTTCATTGCTCTATTTTCTATAAGAACTAGAACTTAAGGTGAATCCATTCACTATTAGATCCCATAATTCAAAATTAATTGATTTTAAATAGTTTATCATTTTATACTTCCAATAGTTATAATTTATCCCATAAAAAAGGAAGTTTATTTATGTTTTGACCTTTTACAATATTATGGGATGATGATTAAGTCATTTAGTAGATGATTAGTCTAAATTTAGATAACCTGTTCTGATACCAATTGTAGGATCAAATGGCTTCTCTAGAGGGGGTGAATAGAGAATTTTATCTTATTATTCAATTTTAATTTTCTTTAGGCAAATTGCAATAGAGGGAAGATGTAATTACAGAATAAAGATAAGAGACAGTGAAGAGTGATTAGTGATTTATAGTGGTTCAGTCAACTGTGATCTAGTCTACTACTCAAGTTCCCAACTTGAGATTTTCTCTTTACTTAATAACACAAATTTACAAGTAGGAATTACCTCTCTTATGCCACAACCAACGATTCCTTCTCCCACCTGGAGAGGAACACAATTCAACTAGATTACAACAGTAGCTTTTACAACTCTCTTGTGATCTCCCAACACTTACCAAGCTTGATGAAGTTTGAATGGTAGCTTAAAATGGTTAGGGAGAATGCAAAGGAAGTGAATTTTGCTCAAAACTTGTCACACTAGTAGTATAATAGCTATGAATACTTAGGTGACATTCTAAGGTGTCATTAGACCATAATTTATGGTGTTAAGTTCAACTTTAATTATGTCTAACGATTATAAAATCTTTTGTCAACTAACAGAAGATTCGGTACTTCTTTGGTCGACCAAAATCTACAATGGTTGAGTAACTCGGTATGTCGAATAAATTCGATTGACTGAAAACTGTTTAGCACAGTTTGTTCAGATTCTGTTAGCCGTTAATCCTAATTTTATATTCATTTTTTAATTTCGATATGTCGATGGAATTCGGTATTCCATTTTTGACCTTGATTTTATATTTTCTTTTTATATTTTTTAAAGGTATTCTTATGGGTATCCCTAACTTCCTAGGATGATGACTTATGATGGGAGATCATTACATTCCTAGAAAATACATCAAGAAGGACAATAAAAAATTACATCAATTTTTGCAATACATTAAAAATGACAACTTTGCTTTTGAGTTATTTTTTTGCTTTTCTTCATGTCTTCTAGTCATTTTCTTTGAAGTATCTCTTAGTAGTTTGTTTTGTTTGTATACCTTGTCTTGTTTCTTCATATCTGTCCTTGAAACATTCATCTTGATATTTGATAGATTATTCTTATTCACAAGATTGAAAATATTCATAAAATCCATATTGTTATCATCAAAATTAAATAGATAATATTATTTTTCTAACACAGATGTCAAGTTTAATACATATGAAGATTGGTTAGCTAATGTTGTAATGATTATTACATGGATGGTCAACAGTATGGAGCCTTCGGTCGCACCAGGAGTTATGTTGTTGCCATCAGCAAAGAAGATATGGTACACGTTACGGCTGACATATAATCATGACAAGAATATATATTGGGTATGTGAGATATATGAGCAGTTGTTTACTTTACGACAAGAAGATCAATCTGTTCAGAAGTACTTCACTGCCTTCCGTGTCCTCTTTGATGAGTTAGATGTTTATAAGCCCTCGACAGTTGATATCACGAGACTACGTCAGTATCGTGAGGTGTTGGTTGTTCCAGTATATCTCTCCAGCCTGAACCTAGAACTTAGCTCTCAGATTACGGGTCAAGTTTTAGGTGCTAACAGTGTCGCAGATCTATAGACGACCTTTGCAAAGGTTATTTTGGTTTCTACAGCCGCTTCTCTTACAGATTCAGAGTAGTCAGCCATGATAGCAACACACGGTCGAGGGTGTGGTGGTTTTCAAGGCGGAGGCCGTGGTGCAGGTGATACAGGTGGATGTCCACGATGTGCACACTGTGGACGATTAGAGCATTGAATTGAGAAATGTTGGGATATTGTTGGTTGACCACAGACGGCAAATGTTACTACAGAGTCACACGCTACTGCAACTACTACTGATGAGTAGACGTTCACAGTTTCACAGGCAGACTATGAGAGACTTCAGCAGTTAAAGGTCACGGACTTTACTGCTACGGTCATCCAAGTTAACTCCTTCTGTACTAGTGTCCTCCTTGCATCCAGGAGTTCCTTCTAGATTATTGATTCTGGTGTCTTCTCGCATATGTCAGGTACACGTAGTTTGTTTACTCATTTATCTCAGTTATCTGATATTTGATTTGTGACAACTGTGAATGTCCAAATGTGTCCTATTTTAGGTGAAGGGGTGGTGCAAGTCTCTTGACAATTATCACTTGAAAATGTCTTTTTTGTTCTTGATTTTCCTATAAATTTGTTGTCCATTAGTGTCATCACAAAACAGTTACAATATTATGTCACATTCTTTCCTTTTTACTGTACATTTCAGGATTTGCATATGAGGAGAATGATTGGTTTGGACCGTGAGCGAGAAAATGGAGTGTAACTACTAGTTCGTGACGATATACCTCAAAAATTAGCATCTGTGGCGTTTGCTTCCGAGTCTTCCTCCTTGTGGCACTACCGGTTGGATCACCCGTCTCATCAAAAACTTTTTTCGTAGAACTAAAAAATCATTTTAATGTTACTTCTAAATTTTTGTGTACTGACAATACTCTTGAGTTTATTCAATCTAAGATTGCTTTATATTGTGCTTCTTTTGGTGTTATACATCAAACATTATGTTTTCATACTTCGCAATAAAATGAGATTGCAGAACGCAAACATAGACACATCTTAGATGTCATTCGAACTCTTATGGTCTAATGCATGTTCAAAAGTAATTGTGGTTTGATGTCGTGCTTACCGTTACTTACCCTATCAACAGAATGCCTTTTGTACCTTTGGAAAGTGAAGTCCCACTCCGTTGCTTCAAACCTGAGTCCAATATATTTAGTTTGACTCTCAGAGTATTTGGGTGTGTGGCGTTTGTCTAAGACCTTTCTCTTGATTTAGACAAACTGTCTCTATGGTCGATCAAGTGTGTATTTGTCGGGTATTCTAGAACTCAGAGGGGGTATCGGTGTTTTCATTCCTCTACTTGGCGATATTTTGTGTCTGCTGATGTTACATTTTTGAGTTAGCATCTTATTATAATACATCTTCATCATCAAGTGTGTCTGTTTCCCTTCCATCCGCTGTTAAGTTGCAGGATATAAATGCTCACGGAGGTCTTACTGTGCAACCAGAAGTTACTCGTCTCTTACAGGTTTATTAGCGACGTCAGCATGCCCTAGTGCTTTTCACTACCGAACCATCTTCCTCTGCAGATGCAAATTTGTCTTCCTTAGATTTACCCATTGTTCTTTGAAAAGGTACTCATTTTTGCATTGTCCATTCTATTTCTCACTTTATATCTTATAATTCTCTTCACCTTCGATTTTGTAGTTTTGCTTTGTCTCTTTTTTTACAGTCCTTCCCTAGAAATCATTAGAAGGTACTTTCTCTTCCTTATTAAAAGGTTGTTATAGATGAAGAAATAACTGCATTCACTGGTCGTGGTATGTGGAAGTTGGTAACCCGCATTGTTGGGACTACAATAGTCACTTACAAATGAATCTATTTTATGAAGTACGAAGCAGATGACAGTATTGACAGATACAAAGCAAGGTTGGTGGTCAGAGGTTTTACTCAGATATATGAGATAGATTATTATGAGACCTTTTCTCCTATTGCTCATTTCAATTCTATCAGTCTTTTTATCTCTAGTTCTCAATCATTCTTGGGAGGTGTACTAGTTGGATGTTAAAAATGTATTTTTATATGGAGACTTCACTGAGTCTGTTTTGATGTAGCAATCTTCAAGATATATTACTCAGGGGGAGGATCTTGTGTACAAACTTAAGAAGGCAATCTATGGTCTTAAGCAAAGTCTAGAGTATGGTTTGAGAAATTCACTCAAGTGGTTATTGCTGAGGGTTTCAGAGGTGTGTAGTGGACCATTTAGTTTTGTACAGACAGACAACTTGTGGATGTGTTATTCTAGCAGTATATGTGGTTGACATTCTTATGATAGACAATGATGTGCAGGACATTGCAGAGATCAAAAGGTATATTCATACTCACTTTGTGACGAAGGACATGGGAAAGCCTCGTTATTTCTTTGGAATTGAGTTTGCCTATGCAAATGACAAGATGGTACTATCATAGAGGAAGTATGTTCTAGCCTCTTACAGAACATGGACCTTCTAGAATGCAAACCAGAGAGTACTTCCATCGAGTAGATACAGCATTCTGGAATAGCAACTTGGAGTCGTTGGAGGATCTTAGTTAATACAGACGATTGATTGGGAGGCTTTTCTATTTTACCGTGATTAGGTTTGATATTTCGTATGCAGTTAGTCTTTTGAGTCAGTTTATGCATGAGCTTAGGAGAGTACACTAGATGGAAGTTTTTCGTGTTCTATCTTATGTGAAAGGTGTCCCAGGAAAGGACTTGGTCTATAGGAAAAATGGGTACACCAAGATTGTAGCCTACTCAGACTCAGGGTATACAAGAGATCGAGGGGACAGAAAATCCACATCTGGCTTCTATATCCATGTAGGAGGCAACTTGGTCATTTAGTCCAGTAAAAAGTAAAATGTGGTGTCGAGGTCTAGTGTAGAAGTTGAGTATCGATCTGTAGCACAAACAGCGTGTGAGATGATGTAGGTGAAATCATTGTTAGAACAGTTTGGTTTTGATGTTGAAGTCCTTGTGATTATGCGGTGTGATAATCAAACTGTTATCTTCATTGCAAATAATCTCACCTTCTGTGAGTGTACAAAGCACATCGAGGATGACTACTATTTTGTGAGAGATATGGTCATGAGAGGGGTTGTTTCTATCCCTTATACTCAGTCTTCAGAGCTGTTAGTGGATATATTCACAAAGGAGTTGAGTACTGAGATGTTTGAGTCTCTGTGTTACAAGCTGGACATGGTCGATATGTATGCTCCAGCTTGAGGGAGAGTGTTAAAGTTATGTGTATGGGTTATTACCTCTTTATGTTAAATGGATTATTAGATATCCATTTAGTCTAGGGTATGTAATCTCCATATATATATATGTAACCTCACATCATCTAGAATAATAATCTCTTTTTCCCTTTTACTCTTTAATTCTCATTTTTTATTATGAAGGCAATTTTAAATCATTGATTTGGTCGTTATGAGATGATAAATTTGTATGAAGATATTTTGGGATTCTTAATTTTCAAATTTATTCTTTTTTATTTCTCGACGCTATGTCTACTGACGACTAGATTCTATCGCCTGTCATACAGGCGACGATATATAATAAGGGATGTTATGTTATATTTGCAAATTTGATTTTGATCATTGATTTTTCATTTGTCATTAACAAGATCTGGATCCTCGAAATTTTATAAATAGACTCCTTAGGTCAAAAGTTCAAAGAGGAGACACATTTCGAATCCTAAGGAGGTACATTCAAACTCTAAGGAACTAGTTCAAATCTTAAAGAAAGATCTTGAAAGAGAGAGAGAATTTCAACCCCTCTTCCATGTCCATCTCTCAAGGAAATCTCGATATCAGAGATCATTTTGTCTAAATCATAGGGCACCATCGGAGCTCCGTCCATCAGCCTCCACTTCCTCCATCTACTCTACAGTACACGAGGATGAAGGGAGTATTGTTTCAATTAATCGTTTCATTTTTATATAAATCCATTGCATGACATAAAATAACTTATGGCATATGCATGCGAGAACAACTCCCGGTCAGTATTTCATTTCATTGATTCATGTTATTCATTGTTTATTTCGACGTTTGTTTACTGCATTTAGACTAATCTAGATTCATTTTCTTGTTGTTTGTTTTGAAGGGAAGGAATACTGCTTAACACGAGGAAGTCACTGGACGACATCCTGTCATCGATCTAGTGAGTCGAGAATCTACATCCATCATCATCTTCTGCAAGGTACCTTGTCAACGGGTGAAAGCAAATCGACAAGTAACGATCACAACAAAAGGTGTCAATGTACATGAAAGTACCAACATCTTCATCAACTCCCCCATTCCTCATCCACAATTCCAAGTTACAAAGTTCTTTATTAGTAATACAAAGAATCATTATATAATAAATTGTGTATGTTAGATACTTTAACTTGGGAGAGAGTGTTAGAGTAAATGGATTCTTATGTTGATTTTTGTGCTATCCATTTATTAGGTTCTTTATAAGTTAAGTATATGTTCTCCTATATATAGGAAATTCTAATCCTTTGTTATGATTAAATAATATATGATTATCTTTTTACTTAACAAGAACCATGTTTGTTGTGCATGTTATAAACTGAAAAAAAATGAAGATTTTATTTTTCAATTAATGGTGTTAATGAATTTGTAGTTTTCTTATGATGTTTATGATTGGTAATTTATGCTGATTTTTTATGCGTGTAATCTGGCTGGACCAGGCTGTAGGTGTAGGATCTTTTGCAGGAACCACAACTGCCGCTTCTGCTGCTGCCATCAGGCAACTATTTTAACTTCTTTAATGTTTCTCAATATTTATTGATGTTTCCCATTTATTTCTATTATTCTTGTGCTGTTGGAGGAGTTCTCTTGGAAAGGAGGAGAAAAGTAAAGGGAAGGAAATGTCTTTCCTTCACCTTTATGGTATTTACACATATTTTCCTTTAAAATCTATTTTTGTCTGTTTCCAACATCTCATATATAAAAAGGATAGACGTATACATTCTTTCTATTTCTTTTCCTTTACTAGTTACTTTTTAATCAGCTTCTGCACATTGTTTTGTAGCAACTTTAATGAACTTTCTATCAAGTCGTTCCTATCTATTGACATGCCTATATCATGATTTTCTTTCCTTGAACACCTGTTGGCTTTAGTGTTCCATTGTTCTTTGCATTTCCTTTATAATAGTTTGATATAAGCAAAAATTCCACGTGATGCGTAGGAAGATTAAAAAAAATAAAAAGTTCTTTATAGAAACATGTGCATACGAGATATTAAAAAATTTATATGGTATGGGAAGAGTATTTAGTTAAATTACAAAATAGCACAAACTAAAAAAAGAGAAAGAAAGAAAAAGGAGATTCTACTCCTTCATTGCTTTTAACTTAAATATTTTATTTCTCTTTTCTAAACAAATAATATATAGTAGATTATTAATTTTATGAAGTCAAAATGGGGAAAAATTTAAATATAAGAAACCATATGAATTGGAAACCAAAAAGTTAGTTATTCATTTCAATCAACAAAATATATAATTACAAATAAAATAGATAAGCACGACATAATAAGATTAAAATAAAGCGATTCCACATAAATAGAATGAATAGATCTACATAATGAGACTGAAATTTAAATGGTTGTTGGAACAAGTGGGGCCCATGTAATGGAATTAAAGAAGGGAAAACAAATTAAAAACGAAAGGAGAAAAAGGAAAAAGGAGAATTGTACTCTCTCATTGCTTTTAGCCTATATTTTCTCTTTTTCTCTCCTAAACAAATAGTATATAGTAGATGTATATGAAATATAATTTATTTACTATTTGAATATATAGCAGATTCCAATTTACTAATTTGGATTATTTCCAGATGGGTGTCTAAGGATGGTCTTGGAGCTATTGGTCGCCTACTTATTGGTTTGAAGTTTATGCTATAAGCCAGGATAAAGAAAAAAAATCATGCAGCTCCTGTATTCCAACTGAGTGTTAATACTATCTTTTCTAGGTGGACGCTTTGGAAAATTGTTTGACGATGACCCAAAGCAATGGCGCATGTATGCAGACTTTGTTGGTAGTGCTGGAAGGTAAGATAGCAACAACTTGAACGTTCCATGAATTATTAGACTTCTTCAACCATTCTATGATACGTCCTTTGTGCAGCATTTTTGAGCTATTTGTCCTTTGTGTAGTATTTTTGAGCTATGTACTCAACTCCGTCCAGACTACTTTCTCCTCCTTGCATCACTAGGAAATTTCACCAAGGTATGTGAAATTTCATGGAAATCCTTTTCAAGTAATGAGATATTTCCATGAGTCATATTTTTTGTTGGTGGCCCTGTTTTGTGGTTTTGAGTTGATAACCGTACAGGCTATTGCAAGGGGACTAAAAGACCCCTCATTCCGTGTGATACAAAATCATTTTGCCATGTCTGGTAATCTTGGAGAAGTTGCAGCAAAGGTATCTTCTTAAAGAGGAAAACAGTTTGTTGGGTGATCATAATATATTGACTCTGCACTTTTATCTCTTTGAAACCTTATTTTATTTATCTTTATGGTATTCTTGCCTGATGCCTCCTCTTGGGTATGGATATCTTCAATTGACTAGCAACTTAGAAGAGGCATATGCAATGATGAGAAGAAAAGAAGGAAATTAATTTTTTCTATTAGGTTGAAATATTCGAAGGATGTTAATAGGCATCACCGTCCTTTGAAATATTAATTTAGTAATATTGTGCATAGGTTGTCAACATAATTTCCCCAAATCTTAATATAATGTCACCCCATTCTAATTATTTTATTTTATTTTTTCAAAGATTACTTTAAATCTGTTTATAAGAAAATTTTATGAGGGTCCATAACCACAATGGATACTTTATGCAAGAATTGTAAGCTGGAATACCTTGAAGATAGAGCATCTTACAGATAAGGAATTGATAATAATTTAATATACATATAGTCCGTGTATATTACAAGAAAACCTAATTTTTAATGATTTAGTTGATGTTTTCTCAAAATCTGCTTCCTCACGTGCTATTAGTATTTGGTAGGAGTCTTTGAATATATGACATGTTTTAAACATTGCTCTACTCTTATCTCCCATTAGACCTGAGACTGTTCATTCTCATGTGTTTTGTTGTGTCCATTTCATGCTGGAAATATCTCAGGAGGAGGTTTGGGAAGTAGTAGCTCAGCTGTTTGGCCTTTCTCTTGGCATACTTCTCTTGGTACACTTCTCATTATTAATGTTGCACTCTATGTCATTAGAATAACTACAAAAACCCTGCTGCAGAGCTTGTGATGGCCACAATTAACAGTTCTATTTATTCATTGTGGTTCTGAGAAAACTTTCAGGATACTCCTGGACTTCAAACATCACATAACACAGTAGCTCTCACATGGTTAAGCATGCGAATGCTGCATCTCTGGTTACGATATCAGTCTCTGTCAGTTCTTAGATTTCCCACTGTAAGAGGAAACTTTATCTTTACATGTCAAAGTACAAAAGTTGCTGGAATTTTTTTCTTCAGATTTTGCCAACAAAAGTAGCTTGTGATTTAAGTTAAAACTTGAAAGCCTGTAAAAATTATTGTTAACAACTATACTATTTACTTTTGTAATTGTTGGAATAGTCCCATTTTGGAAAAAGTGAGGATAGAATTTGTGATTATATATAGATGGATTCCTCTATTCATTGTCAATTGATTTTGAGTTGCATGTTTATATTTCAATATGGTATCAGAGTAAGATTATGAGCTAGGTCTTTCTCAAAAGAATCCAACTATGGATGTAAATCTGAGATTCCAGGACTCTTCAGACGATATCCTACTCTAATTGGAGCAGCACAATAGCAAGGTACGGGAGCAGCAGGAATATACTCAAAAAACCCTTCCTTGGGGCATGATTGAGGTGGACAACCACCTGCGAAATTTGAAGGAATAGAGCCATTTAGATGGTTGTTTGATACGTCAATGGTAGTGTTATGTTTCGAGATAATTTATTAGTTGGAAGAGGTCCTTAAGCTGATTCCAGCTAAGGTCCAAACATGTAAGGTTTGGTAATAAACTCAGGTCTGGGACACGCCCATGCAAGCTGCTGTTTCTAAGGCTCACTTTAGAAAGAGTCTTCATTTTGCCATAAGAATCTGGGATCAAGCTCCCACTGAAGTTGTTATCAAGCTGAAGTATAAGCAACCTCTTAGACCCTGGAAACTCAGGAAGGGGATGGGATGAGTTATTATTGTCCAGTAAGAAGTGAAGAAGTTTAGGAATTCTGCCCATCTCTGGTGGAACTTGCCCACTGGTTGAATTGTTATTCATATGCAAATGCTTGACATGTGACATGTTTACAAAAGATTTTGGCAATGGTCCTGATTTGTTATTCTTGTCTATTTGCAATCTATCTAAGTCAGAAAGATTGCCAAGTTCGAACGACAGAGACAAAGTACATAAATATCAAGCATACCACACAAGGCACAAAAACTTTTACGTGGTTCACCACTAAGACTACGTCCACGGCTGATGGAGAGGGGAGATGCACTATTTCAGATGTGTACAAGAGGGGATTTCAGATGGGATGGATTGAGACTAATCCCTCCTACCTCTTTTATAGGTTTACAAAAGGAGATTAAAAGATGCCAAATCAATGACAATAATAATTGTCACCATTGATTATCTCCTATAGATAGTCAAAAGGAAGATGAAACACTTCACCTTCCCTCCAAGAATACCAACAGCTACCTATAAATTCAGACATAGTAAAATGCATTTAAGTGGTTATTATCCCCACTTAACCGACCATTCAAGTCACAACAACAATTCTCCTCCTTGACTTAGACGCCTCTCCATCAGCAACCTTGCATTTGACTTGCTGAATATTTACAGCTGGAATTAACCCCGTAAGCTGTAAATATTCAGCAAGTCAAGACAGTGCTTGAACTTGCCTTCAGTCACTCCTTTGCTGAATATATCCGTAGGATTTTCATGAGTTCAACCTTCTTTACATCAATTCTTCTTTCAATTCTTAGAAAATGATATCGGACGTCAATATGCTTAGTTCTCTCATGATGAACCTGATCTTTGGCGAAGCATATTGCACTAAGACTGTCACAGTACACTGTGGTCGGTCCTTGCAACCATCTAAGATTTTCTAAGAGTCCTTTCAACCAGATACCTTCTTTTGCAACTTCTGTTAATACCATGTATTCCGCCTTTGTTGTAGATAAAGACACAATTGGCTGAAGCGTAGCCTTCCAGCTTACCACATAGCTTGTCATAGACCTACGATGATCTATATCAGCTGCAAAATCAGAGTCAGAGAATCCTACAATGGTACAGTTCACATTTTTACCAAAAATAAGCCTCACATCAGAAGTTCCTTTCAGATACCTCAGGATTCGTTTTACAGCCTTCCAGTGATCGTTTCCTGGATTGGACATAAAACGATTGACAACACTAACTGAATAGGCTATTTCTGGCCGAGTACACATCATAACATACATAAGGCTTCCTACAGCATTAGAGTAAGGCACACACTTCATGAAAGAAATTTCAGATTCTGACCTTGAAGACATATCGGATGATAGATGAATACTCTTAACAAATGGAGTACTGACAGGTTTAGAATTTGCCATGCCAAACTTCTACAATATTTTCTGAATGTAAGTTTTCTGTGATAAGAAAAGCTTACCTGCAACTCTACCCTTGTAGATTTCCATACCTAAAATCTTCTTGGCAGTCCCTAGATCTTTCATTTCAAATTCTGAGGAGTTTCTTCAAAACTTCAATTTCCCTTTTGTCTTGAGCTGCAATAAGAATATCGTCTACATACAACAAAAGATATATATAGGACCCTTCATTCAGCTTCCTCAGATATACACAACAATCATACAAGCAACTTGTGTATCCAATTTTAATCATAAACTCATCAAACCTTTTATACCATTGTCGGGGTGATTGTTTGAGCCCATACAGTGATTTTAAAAGTTTGCATACATGATTAGGTTTATTAGGGTCAACAAAACCCTCAGGTTGGTCCATGACTATGTCTTCTTCCAAGTCTCCATGTAAAAACACAGTTTTTACATCCATCTACACCAGCTCAAAATTATTTGAAGCAACAATTGCCAATAATACTCTAATAGAAGAATCTCTGACCACTGGAGAAAATACTTCATTGAAATCAACCCCTTCTCTTTGACTGTATTCTTTTGCCACCAAACGTGCATGATATCTGATGGGAGAATCTTTATGTGGATCATTCTTCCTCTTGAAAATCCACTTACAGCCCACAGTCCGTCTGTTTTCAGGAAGGGCAGCCAATTTCTAGGTATGAGTTTTTTGGAAAGACTCCATTTCTTCTTGCATGGTTGTCATCCATTGAGCAGCAACTATCTCCTTATATGTGAGTGGTTCTTGGTTTTCAAATTTTTTAGTAACCTGTAGAGCACAAGAGACAAGGTTGTTAAAACCATACCTCTCTGGTGGGCGAGTCTCCCTCCTTGGTTTATCTAGGGCCACACTTCTAAACTGTTGATTTTCAGGTGGAACAACTTCAGAGTTTTCAGAACTTTCTCCAGCTTCTTCTCTGTCAAGTTGATGGGAAATATTTGTCCTTGACTTTGATGGTGTCACTTTAAATTCAGCTTGACAGTTAGAACTTTCTGGAGTAATATCTGATTTTTCAGAACCATGTTTCAACATAAATTCTTCATCGAAAATAATATTCCTACTAAGCACAACTTTATGTTCAGTAGGACTCCATATTCTAAATCCCTTTACTCCTATTCCATATCCCACAAAAATTCTTTTCTTAGCCTTTGGTTCCAATTTTCCTTCACTTACATGACAGAAAACAGGATACCCAAAAATTTTCAGATTTGAGTAATCAGGTACCTTGTTTGACCAAACTTCCAAAGGAATCTTGCTTTGAATGGTTGAAGAAGGACTCCTGTTGATAAGAAAGGTTGCTGCTTTAATAGCTTCTGCCTAAAAACTTTTCTCCACTCCTGCATTCGAGATCATGCACCGAGTCCTCTCAAGAAGAGTCCAGTTTATACGTTCAACTACTCCATTTTGCTCTTACTGTCCGGTGCCTAACTATTGCAGATTCCTTGCAGAAACTGTTGAATTCAATTGAATAAAATTCAAGTTCATTATCAGTTCGAAGTCTTTTTACCTTTCTTCTGGTCTGATTTTCCACCAAAATCTTCCAATCTTTGAAGCACTTGAAGGCTTCATTTTTCTGTTTCATAATATATACCTAAATCATTCTAGAGAAGTCATCAATGATAGATAAAAAATACCTTGACCCACCTAAAGATGGATTTTGGGCTGGCCCCCAACAATCTGAATGAACATAATCCAATATTCCTTTTGTATTATGCTCGGCCTATCCAAATTTCACTCACTTGTGCTTTCCAAAAATGCAATGTTCACAGAGATCAAGATCAGTAGATTTGTGTCCCAACAGAAGATCTTTTTTATAGAGTATATCCATCCCTTTTTGGCTAAGATGCCTCAATCTCATGTGCCAAAGTTTGGTCTGAGAAGATGGATCTGAATGAGTGGCTACAAAAGTAGTTCCTCAAATAGTTTTTCCTTGAAGGACATAGGACTGTCCGTCCCTAACTCCCTTCATCACAGTCATTGCACCTTTTGTTACCAGGAGCACTCCTACTCCTTGATATGTATATCCTTCGTTATCAAGTACAAGTAAGGAGATAAGATTTTTACCTAATTGAGGGACATCGAACCCCTTCAAAGGTTCTAACTACTCCATCAAGCATCTGGATCTGAATTGTACCAACTCCCTTCACCTTGCAAACATTATTATTTACCATTGAAACAACACCTCCATCTATCTCTTCATATGTATTAAATCACTCTCTATGTGGACACATATGATGAGAAGCATCTGAATCTAGGATCCAACGATCAGTTGGTCCTAGAGAATCTGTCACAGTAAATGCTACGTCAGTTTCAGAGGACGTCTCCTCTTTAGCAACTGTAGCTTGAGGCTTGTTCTTCTTCTTTGGGCAGTTGGCCTTCCAATGTACTGGTTTCTTGCAATAGTTGCAAGTATCTTTAGGGTTTGGAGCTTTACCTTTAGATTTTCCTTTCTAGTTCTCCTTTTTATCCTTTTTCTCCTTTTTCTTTTCAGTTGCAACCAAACCAGTAGCTGTCAGATCTCCTCCAGAATTTGTGGCCATGTGTCTTAATTCCCTAGAATGTAAGCTTGATCGGACCTCCTCCAAAGATATAGCATCTTTGCCAATCACAACTGATTGCACAAAATTTTCATAGGACTGAGGAAGAGAAACCAACAAAAGTAACATAGCATCTTCATATTCAATTTTAACATCTATATTTCTCAACTCCATAAGGATGGTATTTAACTGATCTAAATGGGATTTTAGAGAGGTACCTTCCTTCATCCGGAGAGAGAAAAGATGTTGCTTCAGAAGGAGCTTATTGGTCAAAGACTGTCATCTATAATGACTAAAGTGTTGTCCATAAACCCACTGCAGTGGTCTGATCTGCCACTTCAACTATCACTTCATCAGCAAGGCATAGAAGAATAGTAGAATGAGCCTTCTCCTCTGGAGTGTTGAATTCATCATCTTTCATAGAATCAGGCTTTCCTGCAGTAGGTGGCGTCCAAATGCTCTGTTGCTTCAACAGAGCCTTCACCTTGATCTGCCACAGGTTGAAACTGTTTTTTCTGGTAAACTTATCTACCTTAATATTATGGGATGACATGATTCTCCAACCTTGCTCTATACCACTTGTTAGGATTGAGAAAGGTAGATAGAAGATGCAAACGACAGAGATAAAGCACACAAATATCAAGCATACCACACAAGACATGAAAACTTATACGTGGTTCACCGCTAGGGCTACGCCCACGGCTGATGGAGAGGGGAGATGCACTATTTCAGATGTGTACAAGAGGGGATTTTCAGATGGGATGGATTGAGACTAATCCTTCCTACCCTTTTTATAGGTTTACAAAAGGAGATTTTAAAACAAATCAATGACAATAATAATTGTCACCATTGATTATCTCCTATAAATAGCCAAAAGAAAGATGAAACACTTCACCTTCCCACCAATAATACCAACAGTCACCCATAAATTAAGACATAGTAAAGTACATTTAAGTGGTTATTATCCCCACTTAACCGACCATTCAAGTCACCACAACACATCCAATATCTCTAAGTGAGAAAGTTGACCAAGTTCAGGGTCTAAACTTCCAGAGAGATTCATATTTAGCAAATGTAATTCTTGGATGTGCAGGTATCCATCATCTGTTGTTTTATCGCGAGTAACGCCTCTCCAATCTGGTGTGCATGGATCTCCCCTATTCCAAGATCTAAGATTCTTCCTAGGATCAATAAAACTTCTCTTTATAGCTTGTAAAGCATTGACTTTTGAAGGATCAGTAGTAACTTGTGTTAGTCTCAGATGCAGAATGCTGCAAACAACCAAAGCAACCAAGGTTCCCCATCCACCTCCCAAAGGACCACCAGCAACAGAACCCATCCCTCTCCCACCAAACCAGCTCGTTTTCCCATATCAAGATCCCCCAATTCTTCTAAACTGAGCCCACCAAAATACCCACCACGCCTACGTTGCACTCAAGAACGCAAGATCCCCAAACTTTTGGTGTGGGAATTGGGTCGGAGTGCTCATGTAGGGACCGGAGAAGTGGGAGGGTGGTGGAGGCAGTGTAATACCTGAAAATTTATTTTATTGTAATTATACATTTTTAATTAATTTTATAATAGACGAGTGTTACTAGAGCAAGGTCATTTTAGTAATTTTGTAGTTTTATGCTTGGGGTCTCACTATTTGGTTTGTTTTGTGCCTTGTCCTTTAGTGGAAGCACTGTGCCTGTGTTCCTGTGTGCATGGACGTGCAGGTGTGTTGTGTGGTTGGCCTCGTGTTTTGAGGCTGATGGTTGGGCTAGGGACGTGTAGGAGAGTGGGTGCATGCATTTGGTTGTTGGATGCGTGTGTATCTAATCTTTCCTGCGCATCTAAAAAGGAGAGATAGAGGTTTGTTCGGCACAACTCCGCTCTTTTCTTTCCCCCGCCATCTCTTTCTCTTCCTCTCCATGCCTGTGTCCTCCCCTTCCCTTCCTTTCTTTTTCCTTCTCCTTCCTTTTGCCTAGTGCTTGTGAGAGTGAGGGAGAGAGACAGAGACAAAGTGAAAGAGAGAGGCGGAGGTGGCGCTATAGTGTTCGGTTGACGTGAGGGACTCTGGACTTCTTCCTTGGCGTCGAATGAGCTTGAGGAGTGGTCAAGGACGTTCAGAGGTCGGGGTGATCGTCGGAGAGCGTGTGGTTGGTCGGAGGATCATCGGCGATTGTCGTGAGGTACACACCTCACATTTTGTATAGAAATGTATGAAATTAGTAAATAATCCTAGGAATGCATGAAACCTTGGTAAATTTATGGTTTTTGAATTTATTGAGGATCTATGGTGATTTATTGAGGCTTTAATGGTTATTTATGGTGGTGGTTGTGTTTTGAGTCGTTTTGACCCTTTTGGTTTTACGAATTTTTATCTTGAACTAAATTGCATAGATTGTGATTTTGTTTGTGTGGTTTTGAAGTAAACTCATGCGTTTACGTCCTATGTTTTATTCTTGGTTTGTGGCTTTTGTTCCACTTAGGTGATCGAGCAGACTAGGGCTCAGGCTATTGTTTCTGAAATCGTTTTTTATCGGTATGTCGTTTTTTATCGGTATGTCGTTTTTGCTTCAGAATTGTCTCCTTGACCTCTGGATCTGTCAATCGAATTTATTCGATTTGTCGTTCTAGGTCTTAGGTGTTGACTGTGAGTCCAGTTCAATTGATCGTTTCTTTTCGAGCGATCGAACCAGGAGTTTTCGGACGTCCGGGTGGCTTCTTGGCCAACCATTTTTGGTGGCCTGAGTCCATTTCGGTTGATCGACTCATTTCGGTACGTCGAATCAGACCCGAGTGGTATTTTAAAAGTGATGCTTTGTGGCTTTTTTCGAGGAGTTTTAAATGCTTATGAAAAGAGGATTTTGTGGGTCATCTGGGGTGGTCTATTGTGGACACCTGGTGTGCTAATTTTGTGGATTTTTGAAGGATATAAAATAGTTTTGAGAAAGGATTTTAAAGAGATATAGCCTACTTTGAAAAAGAGACTTCCGTGGTTTCTGTGTCTGGGTCAAGATTTTATGGGCCGTGTTGCTTGGCCCGGGAGATGCGACGACATTCTTAGGTAGTTAGGTGCATCACTCAGGCTGAGATCGGGGGTTAAGAAATTGTAGGCTTGTATTTGTCGAATCTTGGAGGTTTGTGACTTTGACTGTAGTTTACGAGGCCAAGGTTGAGATCCGTGGGTTGAGATATTGTTTGGATCTAGAGTTATGATACTTCGGTTGTCACCGGACACCGAGGCTCGAGGTACAATCGGGTGTGGAGGTATGACACTCCCACTGTCTAGGTACCGTGTGGAGGATGCAAATAAGGCAGACTCTATGGTATTGGCCAGGGTGGGAATTTGCATGTGTCCCATTACTAGTAGTGTCCTGATTGATAGGACAACCTTCTTAGGTAAAGTTTGCTTTATGAGGGTTCTCTAGGTGAGAGGACTTGGAGACGGAATCACTTCTCGTAGGTGGGTAGGTCCGTGGAAATGCAGTGCACCTTAGTGGTTGTTTGTAGCCAAAATTAGTTACTTGATGTTGGGTAACATGAGTCAGTGTGATTGTGGTTTTTTGGCCAATATCGCCTACACTTGAGGTTTTAGCCAGTTCGGCCATGCTTTGGATTGTTTTCAACCAATAGGGTCTGGTTTTGCTATATAGATGATTTCTCTATATTAGTTTTTTTGACTGTGGTACAGGTATCTTATTTCCTCTTTTCTTGTAGAATACTTCGTCGTGGCCGTAGTGCAGGTAAGGCCCCTGTAGAGGAATTTGAGTCCCTTGAGGAAGGTGGATGGAAGGCCATGGGTGCTGAACTGGGAGCTTGGTGTACAAACTTTCTCATGCGTTTAGCAGGGACGGCTCAATGAGTCTTCAGGAGACCTGTGGCTACAACAATTGAGTAAACTCTGTTTGCCAACATTCAGAGGCAAATGTGGAGCTAAGGAGAGTGTAGCTTGGCTGGAGAAGGTGGTGAAGATGTAGAATAGCATGGCATGTCTTTAGGAGCATTGGGTACGATTGGCGACTTATGTGCTGGAAGGTGAGGCAAATAAGTGGTTGAAGTGGCTTAAATTCCCGGATTCGACTATTATCTGTATCCAGTGGAAGGATTTCGAAGTAGTTTTCTATGAGAAGTACTTTCGCTACTATGAGAATGAGAAGTTTAGCTGAGATTTTCAGAATTTGGAGTAGGATAATATGTTTGTGCTTGAGTATGAAGCTACTTTTGCCAGTCTGGAGTGTTTCTCTTCTGCCTATCCCTTCGAGAAGGAGAGAGTGCAGAGATTCTTGAACGGTTTACAGCCAAGGCTGAGGCTGAGGGTGATGGACTGTTGGTGCCAGACAGTGGCAGATATGTTAGGGATGGTCTTTTGCTTCGAGGAGGAATACAAGAAGTTTAAGGACTTATTTGTGCCTTGGAAGCGAAAGAAAATGGAAAATATTAGTCAAAGGGAAAAGAAAGGAAATAGAAATCAACAGAATTTATTTTCCATTTGATTAAATTTCTAGTGTTTGTGTTTCCTATTGGAAATAAACAGAAACATGTTTTTGTTGGGATTCTACTTTATGTCGATGGAAATGAAAATCTTCTTGACTTTTATATTCTTAAAACGAATAGAAATCGTTTCCTTTTTTCAACGAAGGCACAAACATCACTTTAAAAATAGTCAAAGGGAAACTAATTTTCTTTTCTTTGGTTTTCTTCGAATTCTGATGGTACAAACCTCCCCAAGGAGAGTCATCCTAGATTGAAGGGTAAGTCTTCTCTTTCTCCGACATGTCGAGTTCTAGTGAATCGGGTAGTTCGGAGGAAAAGAGAAAAGGAAAGGTTGGTGGTTTTTCTACGGGCCGGCATAGTTTCGCTGTTGGTAATGGTACTAGCTCCAGTTAGGTAGGTTTTAGTGCTTCTGGAGAAGGTTGGTGTTTTCAGTGCGGCTAAGTGGGTCATTTCGCTGCTAATTGTCCTTATTCGCAGCAAACTTCAGACCCAGTGGTGTGTTATAACTGTGGGTAGTTGGGACATACTTAGAGGTTCTGCCTGGATCAACTAAGAAAGCAGGGAGCACACCGTAACAGCGAACGAAGAGACGAGTGTTCACCATTTTGGCCTCTAACACTAGATCTTCAAGAGATGTGGTAGAGGATAAGAATAAGTAGTAGTGTACAACCCTTTATTTAATTATTGTAACCTCTCTTATATTCTGGATATTGTTTTTGTTAGTGTGTTTGGCTATTTAGGTTCTTTTTTTATGACGGGTCGGATGACTAAGGTATTGTTTGATTCATAGAGTTCCTTCTTTTATGTCTTTGAGTCTTTCGAGGTAGAGATGGAGGATAGGTCGGTTAGACTAGCCTTTTATCTCAATGTGGTGACGCCACCTGAGGAGCACAGTTTAGCTTGGAAGTATCTGTAGTTTGTCGACTTGATGTTGAATGGTAGAAAGTTTGATACCAGTCTGATCATTATGGACATGCAGGAGTACGATGTGATACTCGGCATAGACTGGTTAGTACAGTAGTTCACTTTGATCGTCTGTGTTCGAAGAAGGGTGTATTTTGGGTTTTTTAGAGATGGTGACTTCGGTGCATGTCGAGGTGAGTCTAAGCTTGTTATTTCAGCAATGAAGGCTTATAAGTTGCTGGTTAAGGATTGTGTGGGATATGTAATTAATATAACTACCTTCAGTACTCTTGAGTTGAGTGTTTACAATATCTTTGTAGTTTGTGAATATCCCAACGTTTTCCCTGACGATTTACGTGGAATGCTACTTACAGGGAAGTAGAGTTTTCGTTCGAGTTGGTTTTAAGGTCTGGTGTTGTTTTGAAGCCTCCTTACCATATGACACCAGCGGAATTGAAAGAGTTCAAGATTTAGTTGTAGGAGTTGCTAGACAAGTGTTTTATCAGGCCTAGTGTTTCTCTACGGGGAACGTCTATTTTGTTCGTTCACAAGAAGGATGGTTCGTTTTGGTTGTGCATTGACTTCCGAATGTTGAATTAGATCACGATGAAGAATAAGTATCTCTTGTCTCGTATTGATAATCTGTTCGACCAGTTGCAGTCTGCTTTTGTATTTTCGAAGATTGATTTGAGATTGGAGTATCATCAGTTAAGGATACGAGATTTAGACATTCAGAAAATTACTTTTTGGACGCGATACGGGTATTACGAATTCACGATTATGCCCTACGGCTTGGTCAATGCATCAGTTGTGTTTACGGATTTAATGAACAAGATATTTAGCTCTTTTCTAGATCAGTTTGTGGTAGTTTTTGTGGACGATGTCTTGGTATAATCTCCGGATATGGAGACTCATACCTTACATTTGAAGGCATATTAACTGTATGTCAAGTTTTCTAATTGTGAGTTTTGGTTGAGTGAAGTTATGTTCTTAAGTCATTTGATTTTTGGAGAAAACATTAGAGTAGATCTTACCAAGATAGAGTCGGTGAGTAGTCGTGAGAGGCTTAGGACAGTGATGGAGATATGAAGTTTTTTAGATTTGGTAGGTTACTATTGGAGGTTTATAGGGATTTCGCTCCTACAGCTGTGTCTTTGATGGAATTGACCAAGAAGAGAGTCCCGTTCAGTTGGACCCATGATTGTGAAGCGAGCTTCAATTAGTTGAAGACTTGTCTAGTTTCAACTCTGGTGTTGACTCTGCCTTTTGAAAGTTGTGGCTTCACGGTATACAGTGACGTTAGTGGTGTGGGGTTGGACTGTATTCTAATGCAGCATGGCAATGTTGTAGCCTATGTTTCTTGTTAATTGTAGGATCACGAGAAGAACTACTCGACTCATGATCTAGAGATGGTTGCCGTGGTGTTTGTCCTTAAGGTCTGGCGATACTATTTGTATAGAGTACAGTTTGAGATCTTTCATCGATCATTAGAGTCTGAAGTATATTTTCACTCAAAGGACCTCATCCTGAGACAACGCAGATGGGTGGAATATCTGAAGGACTATGATTTTAGTTTGTCCTATCACTCTAGGAAGGTCAACGTGGTTGTCGATGTCCTGAATTGATTTACGCACGTGATGGAGAGCTTGATGTTCAAGGAGTGGATTATGCTGGTGAATCTAGTAGGTTGTTGGCTTAGAAGGCAAGGTTAGGGAATGATTGGCGTCTGGGTGGCCAACCTATTTGTCAGCTCCAAGTTGGTGGAATTTATTGTTACCTGTCAACAATTAGATTCTTTTATTCAGGCTATCTTAGAGAGACTGAAGGTTGATGGAGAGTCTCATTTTTCCATTGGAGCATATGAAGAGATGAGGTGTGATTTACGTTTATGTGTGCCTTAACGTGAGGAGGTCAGACAGAAACTGCTAGATGAAGCTCATCAGTTTAGGTACATCATTCATCCAGGGAGTACAAAGCTGTACTAAGACTTGAAACGGAACTTTTGGTAGCTTGGTATGAAGAGAGACGTTACTGATTACGTGGCGAGGCGCATTACTTGTTAGCTGGTCAAGGTAGAGTACGAAAGGCTTGGAGGAACTTTGCAGTCTTTGGACATCTCCGTGTGGAAATAGGAACACATCTTCAAGAATTTTGTGACTGGTTTGCTGCGTATTCAAAGGAAGAATGACAGCATGTGGGTGATCGTAGATCGATTGACCAAGTCCGCTCATTTCTTTGTAATTCGGGTGAATCTTTCGATGCACCGACTGCTAGAGTTGTATGTGTTGGAGGCTGTTCGGTTGCATGGTATTCCTATGTCCATTGTGTCCGACAGAGGCACAAGGTTTACCTCAAGGTTCTGGAGGACTCTGTAGGAAACTTTTGGCATGGTGCGCAACTTTAGTATAGTTTTCTATCCTCAGTCGGACGGTCAGACAGAGAAAACCATCTAGATACTAGAGGATATTATGCTTAAAGCATGTGCTTTGAATATGCAAGAGAGTTCACCTACTACAACAGTTACCACTCGAGCATTGGAATGGAGTCGTACGAAGTATTGTATGGTAGGCCATGCAGATCGCCCGTGTGTTGGAGCAAAGTGGGTGAATGTTAGTTGCTTGGTCTTGAGATTGTCCAGCTGTATGCGGACAAGGTAAATCTGATCTGTAGTAGGTTAGTGGCTGCATAGAGTCAATAGAAGAGTTATATTGATCAAAGGTAGAGACTGTTGGAATTTTTGGTAGGAGACTGTGTTCTTAAAGGTGTCACTGATCAAGGACGTGATGAGGTTCGAGAAGTATGACAAGTTGAGTCCTCGTTATATTAGCCCGTACCAGATTGCATAGAGGATTGGTGAGGTGGCTTATAGGTTTGATCTACCATCTCTGTGCACGATGTATTCCATGTCTCTATGGGAGGAAGTGTCTAGTTGATACATTTTAAATGATTTCAATTTAGCCAGAGGTGTTCTAAGAGGATTTATCCTTTGTGGAGGATGTTGTCCAAATCATCGACAGGAAAGAGCTGTTGCAGAACAAGGTGATTCTGTACGTTCTTATGCGATGACAGCATCATGGAGTTGAGGAGGTCACGTGAGAGTGCAAGGATGCCATCCTAGACAAGTATCCGTATTTATTCACTTACAAGTATCCGTATCTATTCGCCTACTAGTGTATACCTTTTTAATGAATTTTATAATAGACGGGTGTTATTAGCGTAAGGACATTTCAGTAATTTTGTATTTGGGTTCCACTGTTTGGTCTGTTTTGTACCTTATCCTCTAGTGGAGGCATTAAACCTATGTACATGTGCGTGCAGGTATGTTGTATGGTTGGCCTCGTGTTTTGAGACTAGTGGTTGAGCTAAGGACGTGCAGGAGAGTGGGTGCATGCGTTTGGTTGTTGGACGCATGCACATCTAACTCCTTCCGCGCGTTTGAAAAAGAAGAGAGATGGAGGCTTCTTCGGTACGACTCCGCTTTTTCCTTGCCCTTACCATCTCTTTCCCTTCCTCCTCGTGCCCGTGCCCTTCCTTTCCTCTCCTTTCCTTTTCCTTTTCCTCCTTCCTCTTGCCTAGTGCGTGTGAGAGTGAGGGAGAGAGACAGAGAGAGAAAGAGAGAGTGAGAGAGGTGGTGGTGGTGCTGTAGTGTTTGGTCGGCGTGAGGGACTCCGGACTTCTTTCTTGGCATTGAGTGAACTTAAGGAGTGACCGAGGACGTTCGGAGGTTGGGGTGATCATTGGGAGTGTGTGGTTGGCCGAAGGATCGTCTGAGATCGTCGTGAGGTACACACCTCACATTTTGTATAGAAATGCATGAAATTGGTAGAAAATCTTAGTAGTATGAAATCTAGGTAAATTTTTGTTTCTAGAATTTATTAAGGATTTATGGTGATTTACTAAGGCTTTAATGGCCATTTATGATAGTGGTTGTGTTTTGGGTCATTTTGACTCTTCTAACTTTACGAATTTATATCTTAAGCTATAATGCATGGATTTGTGGTTTTGGAGCAGATTCATACGTTTATGTCACATGTTTTATTCGTAGTTTGTGGATTTTATTTGGTGAGTCCGTCCCTCGTTCCCACTTGGGTGATCGAGTGGGTTAGGACTTGGACCATTTTTTTGAAATCGTAGCAATCAGTATGTCATTTTTGCTTCAGAATTGTCCCTTTGGCCTCTGGATCAGTCGATCGAATTTATTCGGTCTGTTGTTTTGGGTCTTAAGTGTTGATTGTGAGCCTAGTTCGGTCAATTGTTTCTTTTCAGGTGATCGAACGAGGGATTTTCGGGCGTCCAAGTGGCTTCTCGGTTGACCGTTCTGGTGTTCTAAGTCTAGTTCGGTCGATCAACCCATTTCGCAACGTTGAATTAGGCCCGAGTGGTGTTTTAAAAGTGATTCTTTGTGGGGTTTTTTCGAGGAGTTTTAATTGCCTATAAAAAGAGATTTTGTGGGTTATCAGGGGTGGTCTATTATGGATACTTGGTGTATCGATTTTGTGAATTTTTGAACGATATAAAATGATTTTGAAAAAGGATTTCAAAGAGATATAGCCTGTTTTGGAAAAGAGACTTCCGTAGTTTTTGTGTGTGGACTAAGATACTATGAGCTGTGTTGCTTAGATCAAGGGATGTGACGATATTCTTGGGTGATCAGGTGCGTCACCTAGGTTGAGGTCAGGGACAAAGAAACTGTAGGTGAGTATTCGTTGGGTCTTAGAGGTATGAGACTCCTTGACTGTCGTCCACGAAGTCGAGGTTGAGGTTCGCAGGTTGAGATGTCTGAATTTGGAGGTATGATACTCTAGTTGAACACTGAGGTTTGTGGTAGGGGTGGGCACGGTTCGGTTTGGTTCGGTTTGTGACAAAACCACAAACCAAACCATATAATTCGGTTTGAACAATTTTCAAACCGAACCGAACCATTTTATCTATTG
>JAMKQA010024341.1:0-22869 GCA_024699735.1 Posidonia australis
ATGGGCCGTGCCGGGCCCAGGGTCTGTTGCGCCTGGCCCGGCTCGGCCCGGCCCGGGCTCGATCGGGCCGGCTGTTTCGCGGGTCGGGTCGGTCCGACCCGGCCCGATTTCCATGTCTACTCCTATGCCTACATGTTGTGATAATCAAGTAGTAATTTTTATTATCAATAATTTAACTTTTTATGAACGAACAAAACACATCCAAGTTGATTGCAACTACGTGGATAATATTGTGATGAGCAGGATCATTATCACTCCTTATTCATAGTCTTTCGAACAGTTTGTAGACATTAGGACAACAAAGTTGGGTGTTAGGATGTTTAAATTTCTTTGTAATAAGTTAAACATGATCAATACATATGTTCTGCTCTGAGATGGAGTGTTAGAGTTATTATTAGATATATTTGTGTTATATGGATTATTAGATATTTATATATTAAGATATTATCTAGTCATACTTATATATATATATATTCTCTCTTAATAACAAGATATACGTTATTATTCTTTCTGATCTCTAAGACTTCTATTTTTTTCCTCTGTGCTTAAAAGGTGCGGGAATATGTTGATGATACAGAAGATTACGTCAATATCCAACTCGACAACCAAAGAAACGAACTCATTCAGCTCCAGTTGACACTAACCATTGTCTCCTTTGCTGTAGCAATAAACACTTACATAGTTGGGGCATTTGCTATGAACATGCGATGCCATTTATATGACATGTTAGGCATTTTTTGGCACTTTGTTGGAGGAACATCTTCTGTATGCTTCTTGATCCTTCTCCTCACATTGGGCTATGCCAGATGGAAGAAGCTGCTTGGTTCTTAATTGGAGGTGATACAATTATTTGTATATGCGGCTCTTAAAATTGTTAATCTACATGTGGTATATTGGCAAATGGAAAGATGGCTTCATGTTTAAAGCCCTGCTATGTGATGTGTATCTGTTAAAATTAGTTCTGATCGTCACTTGCCTGTCAAATTCCTGCAGCATCTTACCTCACCGAATTGTGTGCCATTGACAAGTAAATCTGGCAACCATTTCTTGGCAATGGTTGTGTATCAAGTGAACTTGGCATTGCATTTCAATTCCTAGCGTAAGTCCGACACATATGGAAGGAGCGGAATAACAGAATATTTAGGAGATTGTATAAATCTCCTTATATTGTTATTAACGAAATTTTTTCTGTTTATCATTCTTGGATTTACAACTTGGATATAGGTTTTGAACAAGAAGAGACTCTCTATGTCATAGCAGTCATGGATAATGAAAGGATTATGGAACACACAATTCATGCTTCACAAAGCAACAGGACTCAGGATTCCTACCAGTCTACCAGGAATGTTGAGGAAAATATCCCATCTCTTGATTAATCTCTTGTTGATGAATTATACTATTTTTGATTTTTTTTTTGGAATACTTTGATTCGACCTGATGTTGGTTATCTTCTTTTTGAGATTTGGAATATTTTGTTCCAACTGGTATGTAATTGATAATGAATAATTCTGTGATACAGATTGATTGTGATTGTTTCCCAAATTAATTAATAGATTATCGTTTTACAAAAAAAAAAAATATGCACGATTGTGTGACGGAGTCAACGGGTAATTACTTATGAAATAATCCCACTAAAATGAAAATCGCGAATATTTACTTGTATGAGCTGACTTCGTGTCACGATCCGTGGTAGTGGCAAAAGTCTAGTAAATTCTATTTCTAAACACTATTAAGGCCTCAACCAAATCTTATACTATTATAACTTAGTCATAACATCTAATGCAAGTAAAGATTGGAAAGACGTTACAAAACTTGTGTGTCCAAAATATTACCTCACTTTTCAAGGAAAGCATAAAAAGACTTCGTAGTGACTCTCAGTTACATGTAAATATTTAAATGAGAATTTAATCCAAACCTGCAAAAAGATTTGGAAATAACTTGAGTCCTACATAAGAGGTCTCGGTACACAAACACACCTACAACATGTATTAATTCTACCCTATTAATATATTGATACCATTTACATTTTCAAGGATGGTTCCAATCTACTAACCATGTTACATAAATGAAAGCATTGTTATATTAAACTTATGAAGTCATTTTTGAAAACTTGTAATAATCAAGTTATATTTATTCCATATGGATCGCTAAAATATTTAATTGTTCATTGCATATATATGTGTGTGTGTGTGTGTATTTATTTATTTATTTATTTTTGAAAACTTGTAATAATCAAGTTGTATTTATTTCATATGAATCGATAAAATATTTAATTGTTCATTGCATAATGTTCTAACAAATAACTAGTGTACTCATGTATTCTTGATTTGTTAGGATAAAAACCTCTATTGTTACTTAAAAGATATAAGTTATGTATTCAATAGTTAAGTTATAATAAATTGACTATTTTACCCTTAGTTAAAAAGTTCAACAAGCAAAAAGGTTGAATTTAATGATAAGATGTTTAATAAGTCAACAAAAGTGATAAACAATTAATACTAAGGAAGTCAAATGAAAAGGTGAAACATAGTAGCAAATGTTAAAATCAGGTGTAAAACAATCATTTCATTACGACTTAACTTTTGGATATATAAAAGTAATCTCTTAGATGATAGTAGGGGTATGTATGCTACTAGATTAAGAATAAATGGGTACACCAATTATTTGTTAAAGCATAAGGATATACTTATAATTTTGATTATTTCCAAGGATATATATTACCAAGAACCCAATATTTAATATTTAGAAGTGCCTTAAGGTTTTATATGTCTTAGATGATGGTAGGGGTATGTATGCTAATAGATTAAGAATAAATGGATACACTAGGTATTTGTTAAAACATAAGGATATGTCTATAATTTTGATTATTTCCAAGGATACACACACGTACCCACACACACCAAGAACCCAATACTCAAGGTTTCTTATTTGAAACAACAAATATTGTTGTAATTAAAACTAACCAAAACATTAATTAAAGTCATAAATCCACATATTTCTAAATCAACACAGAGTCAATATTATGTGATAATTATAACCATTGTTGCTCTGTGTCAAACAACCGAATCTAGCCAACAAGAAGATGTTGAAAACATTCTATACTATCACATAATAGATTGCCACGGCAGTAAATTACGTGTCAAGTCAAGTGTTATTCAATCATCGGTTGCAAGACCATCTATTTGTGTCCTAATTATTAGGCATTGTCGCATTGTGGCACATGCATATCGAGGTCGTCGTGAATCAATATACTATCAATATAATATTAGCCAAACTTTTCAAAAATCCTTTTTTCATTATTAGATAACAATTGGAACGTCATAATTATGCATCTTTATCCAAATCATTAAATTTATGAAAACTTATATGAAATCATAATTCAAAGTCTATCCATGTATCAAATAGCAAAAACATTATCAATTACTGGTTTAAAACCTCATTCACACTCTCATGTTCTTTTACTAGCATATCAATCACTTGTTTCAACGCCATTCACATCATCAATCACTTGTTTAAGCCTACCCATACAACTATGAAAAGAATATTCTTAATTAACCTTTATGTTGCATATCTTCCATACTATATTACTAATTTTCACTTTGAAAAAGGAAAAAAAGGCATACTACCTAAGGATAGTCTTTGATTACTCTTTAGAGCATGTTCTGTGGCACCTTTGCTTATGTGGCAATCTCCATCATGTAATTGACAACAATGCTTCAAATATTTAATACATAGCATAATATATGGTGAAGGAAATGAAGAGATGCCTAATCGGTTCTTATAGCAAAATAATGCCACATGGCCAAATGGGTACCACTTGGCAATGAAAGACTATTATACTTGTCATATCTCAACATGCCCATGAAATATGGAAATATATCCAATTTACCACATAGCATTAAGGAAGATGAAGGAGATTCGATTGAATTGCAAGTGTAAACACCAACATCTTAATCTATAATTACAAAGATAAAATGATTTAATATATAGGATAAAAATCAATAATTCGAACACTTTAAATATTATAATGATTCAATGACATTTCTATCAAAAATTTTAATGTCAGCATCGAATACTTACTACAAATGGATTAGTTTCTATATCCATCAATTCAAGTATCAAACACCTTTTCATTTCCAACCTTCTGTCAAATAAATTAATTGACTTTTTTAGTACATAATCAAGTATTAATAGTAAAATATTATGGAAAGTAATTATGAAGTTAACTTAGCAACCTATACTTTATATGTTCCAAATAACCTACTTAACATTTCATATTCCAATAACCCTTATATAATTGTGTTTTAAGGCTACTTTTAGTACGACTTGATGCATACAATTTTGGCATTTGATGTGCTTAATACTCTCTGGTCATCCCCCATTGTTTCTTCATTTGAAGAATTCTGATTCTAGTTACTCATGTCATAGTAAGTAGGATCACTAAAAAGGGTCACTAGCCAGAGATAGGTAAGTAATATCTAGACAAAGATAGAAGAAATTGTCCATTTTCCTCTTTAATTCTTTTTCCAACTGCATATGTTACAATGTGAACAACATGATATGCAGATCATCATCCACTCATTTGGTTGACAAGCTTCACCATATATTGCTGCAAAGAGAGGACTACCACCACATGGACCATATAGAGAAAAATATGAAAAATATATATTTAGATTCCTAGTTGAAAGTCTAGTATTTTAAATTTTCATGTGGCAGAATCAAATAATGTTAGTAATGTTTAAGCTAAAGGCTTGAGCAGATGAATTTTGGTAAACGTATATAAATGAAAAGGAAAGGGCGTCTTACATGGGAGGACCAAGAAAGCATTTGCACCATCATTTTAATTGAATACAATGCTCACGAGGCTTTCAGGAAGATCTCCAATGAGGATGCATGTTGATATGGTTCACTAAATTGTTATATGTCCATACATTTTGTTGTATTTAATTATCGCTTCTCTTTCCTGTGGTCAAGGTATGATGATCCATGCCATAGCTAGCAACTCAAAGGTTGTGTAATTGTCTATTATGAATTACTCAAGAGATTTCCCATAAAGAGAGTCCTTCAATAATTCCATCAATTATTAAATGTCAGTTATGCATTTAAAACTAGCAATTATATGTAATGATATAATATGATGAGCCTTACATGTAAGATATATCTTAACTTTATTTGTGTGTGTACATAAGTAAGAAATGACGTAAAGAAAAGAACATGTCATTCTAAATTATTGTTCTTTTCCTATCACTGAAAGTGAAAAGAGTTTACAAGACTTTCTACCATACATATAATCAATAACCTTTGTCAAACTATATTTATTATGAAACATGTTTTTTTAATCTTGTATATAATTTTATCTTATATTCCATGAGACAACACCAAATCGTAAAACATAAATCCACTCTAATTAAAATTTAATCTATCTAATTTTATCTTAAAATTTAATTTGAAAAAATATCTAATTTATAAGTTTGTACTTAAATCTTGTAAAATATGAAAATTTACATATCACATATCAAAGGAGTCATGTGAAGTTTATTAGATTGATATTTTCTACCAAAATCAAATATTAATTGATATATGTAATTGTATATAGAATTGACTGTTGATGTGGATATATAATTCAATTATTCATATAAAAAACAAATATTATTTACATAATCTAAATATTGTTAGCTAAATGAATTGTTTTTTTTTTTTTGATAAATAATAATTTATAATCATATAAACATGGACAATTGACGTGCATTGCATGTGTCCAAGTTACTAGCAACTCATAAATAATATGCCCAAATTCATACAATACATAAATTTACCAATAAAAAAATAGATCAATGTTAATAACCATTCAATCTGTGATTTGTACCCATTATCTTGAGATCTTAGGTATAACTAGAGTAATAGCATGCAAATTAACAAACCCTAGTATGGTATCAAGCTTATCAAATTGTACACAACTTCAAAACTAACTCAGACCTCATGCTTGTGAAAGGTAACCACTACATGAGTTATACTTGATACTCTACCATAATTGAACTCCATACATGTACCCTAGTCATTTCTACCTAAAATCCATGAATTTTTGAAAGTGTTTGATGTATACAACATTATTAACCCAATACTATAGGTTCACTAACCTTATTCTTCAGAAACTCTTCTCAGATGTAAGATATATCATAGGAAAAACTTTTCCAACCACTGACCGAAGGTTTTCAGCACTCTTCTCCTTGCCAGCTGCTGTTCAGGAGATTTTGGCACGCTTTACTTCCTGCCAAGGTACCAAACAAGCTCCTCCCCAAGCCCAAAATAAAAAATCACAACCGTCCCTACTCGAGAGAAGGAAGAAGGGAGAGAGAGAGGGAGGTGGAAAGAAGATTAAAAAAAAAAAGGAGAAGAAAAGAGAACAGGAACGGCAAGATAAGAAGGTAGGTGAATTTTAAATTTGGAATTCTCTACAGTCCTCTTGGATATATTGAAAATTGGAACGCATATCCATCTTGAGAAACTTTCTCACTAATCCTTCTTTTATAAGCAAATGAGACAACTATAAGTTTCTAATATGATGTCTCAGTACACATACACATACAATATAAAACAACTACCACACCACTATTAGTAGGTTCTAACTAACATTAAAAGACAAAACGCCATATTTTGTTTATGAACTCTCCCAATGGGGAGGCTAATCCCTTGCCATTCTATCCCCAGTCTACTAAAATTCCCATGTAGAAAATGAGGTTTAAATTATGTTTTCCACACATATATCATAGTGTGAATGTTTATACTTATATAGATAATTATTGGTAAAAAACATCCATTTGTAATTAGTATTGACAACTTAAGGCCACTTTCATAGTAGAGAATAGTCCATTTTAGTTTTTCTATTCCTCTTTTGTTCTTGTTCCTTTCGAATATAATCATGTTTCATAGTAGAGAATCACGTCTCATTACACAATGAATCATGTCATGCAGTACAAGAATCGAATATCACAGAAAGGTCTAAGAATCATGTTTCATATTCTGAATTATTGTGTGTGAAATCATGAATTAAATAAAATCGTAACTCATGAGTGTAAAATCGTGTCATTGATTAAATAATAGAGTTATTGTAATGTTGATATCTTAAACTATATCCGATTTTCAATTTACTACCCTCGGCTTTAAAAGAATTTAGTTTAGTACTCTCAACTTCCATTGTTTCATAGTTTAGTACTTCCGTTAAGTTTTTACTGTTTTACAATAATTTAGGACAAAAATACCCCCTCCTTCCTTCTCCGCACCCATTTGTGTCGAGTCCTCCTCCGTCGATGCCAGTGAACTCTCCACCAACACCACTAGTATCGAGTCCACCTTCTCTGCCACTAAACTCATTGCCACCATTGTCTGTCTTGAGTCCTCCTCCTCCTTCATTGAACTTTCCACTAACATTGCCTATCTCAAGTCCTTCTCTATCGCCACTAAACTCTCCTCCACCACCGGTCCCTAATTATCTGGGCTTCGCCATCACGACTAGTTTCAAGCCCTTCCCCACCACCACTAGTCTCCCTTCATTGCACACCAAAGTCTCCACCTTCACCTTCACCTACACGTGTCTCATGCCCGCCACCCACACCTGGTGTAGAAACTCCTATCCCCTGTGGGAATGTAAGTGGCAGTGGTTGGGGATATGGCTTTAGTAATGGATATGGCTATGACTCTGGTGGCACGTTCGAAGGTGGATATGGAAGCGATGGAGGTGACAGAGGTGGTGAAGGACCTTATCGTTACTAAAAGAATATCTTGATACTTCCTTCAAACCCTATTTCGTAGTCCCAACATCCCTATCTTGTAAACTCAACTGCGGGAGTAGTCCCACAGTCCTATTTCATAACCTCAGGGACACCATCGTTATAGGTGAAGTTGTGGAAAGACTGAGGAAGGAAGATAGGGTTTATTTAGAAAGGATATAACGAAAAAAAGTGAAAGTATTTAACAACGTTAGTGTTTAAATTTGTTTTTAAGACAAAATGAAAGTTTAGGATACCAAAGTAAATCCTTTTAAAGGTGAGGGTAATAAAGTAAGAATCGGGTATAGTTCTAGATACTAATATGACAATAGCTCTTAATAATATAATTTCACATTATATACTGAATCGTGTGACCTAGTACACAAATTATTTCTCATAATCATGTCTCATAAAATATATAACATACATTAAGGTTGCGTTTGGTAATGATTATGGACAAAATAATTATGGAAATAAGCTAGCTTTTTTGACAATAAAAAAAAGCTAGCATATTCTACTTGCTCCATAATCCTGTTTGGTTGCACTTGTTTAGAAATGATTATAAGGTATGTAAAAGTCTATTTCGCCCTTATTGATATAAAAACATAAAATAGGAGATTTTTTTTCCTTCCTTTTTATTTGTAAATGCCTTTAATGACATCCATATGTGAAAATAAGAAATAGAAAAATAATAAGAATGAGAAAATGCCCCATTAAAACTTTCATGTTTGTAGGGTCATCTTACGATCATCTTTTGGAATTTAGTGGAGAGTATAAATTTACTACATATCCTATAGATGTTGCATCGTTGTTGAGATGGAACAAGAAAATCGACAATACTTCTTGTGTGGTTAGCAAATTTTCCCTATTAAAAAAATCCACAATTCCTACCTTCACATTTTGGAATTGGAGCGTTGAACTTCCAGCTCAGGTTCTCATTTGGTTTCTTGGAAAACACTTTAGAACTTTTGCATAGGAAGAACCTAATAGAATACAAATATCCTAGAAGTAAGTTTCAAATATGTCCACATCAAAGAAATTCAAGTAAATATAACAAAAAAAAGATTTAAATAAGTTCAACCATAGTTTGAGAAAAAAACCCTATCCATTTGTTGTATTTCAGATTTTTAATGGTTTTTAGGTTTATTTGTTGCCCACCAATAGAGTGAAAACTAAATATTTGCCATTAAAGTTAAAGTCCCTTAAAAAAAATCTCATTTTGATTAAAATAGTCAAGTCGAGTGAATCGAGCCAGTGTAAGTCGCTCTTCCATGCTTCGTACTTGATTGTGATTATTTGTTCGAAAACTTAAGGTATCCTAAGGAAATATTATTGACTCCAACTCTATTCTTGAGTCAATAATATACTTTGATAGATACTTGATATTTTAGTATTGCATATTTATTTCTTGCTTTAAGGTTTGTTAGGAAATGACCTTAAGGACAAAATCTTAGGTTGTAGGCCTCTCAGTAGAGAGACAAACTTGCCACTTAGGATCTCTTAGTGGACCCTAACAAAGGTCAAACTGTGGTACCTAAAGAGTCAAAATCTTATTGTGTAACCTTAGAATCTATGAAGTCAACCTTACCTTCAACCTTAGGAACTCAACAGTGGAGAGAACGCAGGTTAATCGATCAATTAATTAATTATTTGATGAATTAAATTAGTGTTTTGTTTGTAAACGTGTTTGTTCAACCAAACTTGTTTGACATGCGATTTATTAAGGATTGATTTCCACTCTTGAAAAGATAGACACTTTCGCCGCCTGTCTTATTGACATCGATTTTTGTCGTCGTTCTAATTGACAATGTGTCCCACCACTGCCACCAACAACGACGTTAAGTAGATCGCATCTGGGTGCCTTGTTTGTAGCATGGTTTGTTTGTGATTGGAAGTACAGGTTATAGGTACGTCAAAGCAACTTTTAGGTGATTATTCATTCTATTAAACAAAGTTGTAACTAATTCCATTTTATACTTCATTCGAGTTTGCAATTTTCTTTTTAGATACTTGTAATAGGGTAGAGACTAGAGTCAAAAAGAGTTGTAATTTATTAAATGAATGTATGAGGCTAATATTTCTTTTGGTTTACATATTAATAGATCAATTTAACTAATAAACTTCTAGAAGCGGGGGTTTTGCTACACGTATTAGTTCTAGAATTAGTCAACTTGATCACATTTTACTTATAAAGTTACGGTACATATAATAAAGGTGATGTATCTTCATGTGTAGTCAAGTTCTACTTTGAACATCTCAAATATGCCTACTTGATTATAAGCGATCAATTTATTTGTAATTTTTTGTTATATATTGAATCAATTGCATGGTCAATTTTTTTTATGTTGATCAAAGAAACATTCTCAACTTATTATATGAACATGGGATCTATTTATAACAAGAGATTTTCAATTTTTTCTTTTATGCTTAGCATAGTTATGTTGTTTGCAGAGAGCTTACTTAAAGTTTTGTTCTAAACCTTTTTTTTTTTTTTCTGATACGCTCCTCTTTTTTAGAATTTTCTTTAAAGAAATGAAAATCAACTCACATATTTCGAATTTTTTATCGTTCTTTTTTGCATATACAATGTCCTTTGGATTTCATCAAAGGAGGCACAAGTTGTATTTTTGCCAACATATCTACAGCCCTTGCATCAATTTACGTATTTCTTCATATTTACTTCCCAATCTGTATTTATTTGAAATGTCAAATGGTAGAGTTTAGATCAGAATCTATATATGCCATTTTAAAACTGAAATAGATTCTCTTTTAGCCTTTGTTGACATCTAAGATAATTCTTTCATCTCCTTCATAATTGCAACTTCAAATCTTTTATCATTTCTACTTATTAGCAATGCAAAATATGTGAACCATTTACCCACCTTTCTTCACCAATTTAATCTTTCAAATATTGAGAATGATCACCAACTCACAAAAGGTATGTCGTCAAATTTTCATTTGCTTATGAATATTTTCTTTTACTATAAATATGATCGATCGTTCCTTCTACTTAATTATGCAGTACTCAATTGCTATGAAGAAACATCATATTGTAGAAGTATTGCAAATTAATCTGTAAACAAACACCACATGCTGATTTGTTGAAGAAAGTTCTATTTCCATTAGAATGATCATGTCAAACTTGGCATGGTTATAGAGTCATTATAGACACATTATTGTACAGCAATTTTACCTTTTATGGACAACAGAGGATAATGTCCAACACAGTGATTTCTGAGTTTTACCATTATTTAATACTAAGAACTTTAAAAAAAAATATGATTCTCAATGACACTCTCATTACAGTTTGATGCCATCCGTGCCTTGCACGGGACAATTCTAGTTTAGGAAGAAAAAAAAAAAACCATCAGCATTTGTATAAAAAAAACAAATTTTCCGTCATCAACATATCCCAATCCCACCTGCCTGATCCGGGTCCATTGCAGGTACCGATAGAAAAGGTGCTTGCATTTACCTCCAACACCAGCACCCAACGCACACCAACATGGAAAAGCAAGACGTAAGACACCGGCAGCAGGGGAAGGAGCAATCCAGGAGTAAAAATGTGGTCATCAGCGTCTACGAGGAGTCATCTACGCCGGTGTCGCGGAAGCGTGTCCCTCGACGTGCGGTTGAGTGGGCAGGGCCGAGACCGCCTCGGTCGCACAGGTCGTCCGATCGCAAGACCGAGCTTCTCATGTACGTGCGGCAGCTGAGGCAGACGCACTCGACGGAGAAACGAGTGGCCGGCGGGAAGAAGCCACCGCCTAGGATTGAGGTAGGAGTGGCATTTGATGCAATCAAACGTTGTTCCAGCTGTTTTCCAGTGCATATCATACACCACCTGAGTTTTAATTCCAATGTACCTCAAGTTGATGGTCTGATTAATTAGGTAAATCATATATGGATTCTTCTTTTTTATCGTATTCAAGGTTATAGTTTGTTCCTTTTTTGGGAGAACGGTGATAATTTCCTCGGGATTTTATTCATCCACTGCTGCGGCAAGAGGACCATCATAATTCCTAGGTCGCGTAAGACGTTAAGGAAATCTGTCCTGAACTTATTGTGGATGTTGTGGATCAAATCCACGCAAGACGAGAAAACCAACTCTCGATCGATCTAATATGTCAGGCAACGATCTTCGTAGAGCACACCACACGTTGCAAATTGAAGCAAAATTTCTGCCACTCTTCTCTCTTTACTTATATATTTATTATTTCTTGGATTCATCCACAACACGCCGTTTAACAGAAAACGGCACGGTTCATGGAAGGAAAGTGTTCCAAGAGGGATATTATTATAGGTATCAATCAGGCCAGCTGGTAGAAACCGTGCCGACTCCGACACCTATAGATATTATCTCTTGGCCTGTTGTAGTGTTGTTCGTTCTATGCGTGGCCGGAGTTTTTTTTTTTGCCTTTCTGAAAAAAGAAGAAGCAAGAACTGCGTACGTGTATCTGTCGTCTGAGGTATTTGTTTTGGCATTTTGATATTTAACAGTGGAGGAAGACTGCTTCTCGTCGCAAATCCTCGTCGTGGATCAGAAGACTCTTCGTCCCCTCTCAACGCTGCTGGAAGTACGAGAACATTGAGTCCAAGGACGAAAGCAATCCGAGGCGTCGATTCTTCTCCTGGCGCCCGCAAGCGATCGAAGCTTCTCTTTGCTCTCTTGTGAGTTCTCAAGCTTTGTGTTATTATGATCATTTTCTGGTTTAACTATTTCCCTGATCGTCATTGTCGTCTGTGTCTGTGGTCTTGCATGCGTGCAGAGGCGGCTCCGGCGAGTTATGGGGAAGCTCTCTACCTTACTGAGATGTCATGGAAACAAGGGCTTGTTGTGATGCCATTTTCGTTTGAAAATGCATTTCTCACAAGTCTACGCATTTCTCATCTTATTGATGTGATTTGGTCGACTGGTTGTGGATATGCATAGATTCCAGCTCGCGATTGCGAATCGCTACAATGTTAGTCTCGTGCAGCTCAAGAGAAGCACTAGGATGTATTGACAGTGGGAGGATGTTACAATTATTAATGACAGTGGGAGGATAATACAATTATTAATGATGTATTGACAGTGGGAGGATAATACAATTATTAATGATTTCGGCTAAGATAATACAATTATTGGTGATTTATAGGTTCAACAATTTTTGGTGATTTATAGGATATAAGCTTCAAAAGTTACATGTAAAAATTTAGGTTATTTGGAAACTTCTAATATATAGATCTATTAACATATAAATATAATTGTTTTCTATAAGTTATAATAAATCATAACACGAAATGTTTTTTTATAGGTGTCTGCAGAAATTTTTTCTGTAGATGATTAATTTGAATAAAAATCTTATGGTCTTCTTTACTTCCTTCCTCTATCGTCCTTTTTGTCCCCTCCTCCGTTTCTCCTTGCACGATCCTCCCTTCCTCAATTTCTCTCCATGTCGCCACCGCCTCCTCATCCCTCCTCCTCACCATCCTCCTCCTCTGGCACACGTGCCTACAGAGATTCTTTCTTATAGGCAACTACTGAAAAAACGGACCCAAATCATATTTAGCGTAGCTTAATTTCTTAAGTAATAAGTATAAGATTGAAATTTTATTTTAAAAGGTGAATTTTCTAATAGGATTCGACCCTACTTAAGATAATTAAAGTCCTAAATCTCAATTGTTAGATTTACATCTTATAATTAATTTAATGAAAAAGATGGTTACCATAATTACCTCTTTATTTAATGAGATTTTTTAAAATTATTGTCATTTAAATGGAAGTTACTAAGTTTAAGACGATAACTGGGTCATGTATCACACATGACAGAGCCACCATTCCATATTTCCAACTCTCAAAGCCATCATCCCACATGATGACTTGCTACCCATCCACTTGTAACATATATGATATCCGTAGGAGTTAAACTTCCGACTTCTTGTACAACCACAAAGAGACTTCACCATTAGACTAAGTGACTGCAGACATTTCAATATATCTTATTTTACCTTACAAGATCTATAACACAATCTATCACATCATCAATATTTGGTCAACATTTGTTAGGACGATCTAGTTTACGTTGTGACATTTGGCCACTATCACAATATCACACCGTGTTGCTGTTTTTTATATCATGGCTTTTTTTAAGGTGTCACTGGCAATACACTAGAGATCATTTTGTTTCTTGTATCGTGATTTTGTTGAAAGACATATTGTTCTTCGATTCATGATAAGTCTACCAAATAATATAAAAGTTTAGATTTAATAATTAAAAAATTTATCCATTTAATCTACCAATTCTACTCACTACCAATTATCTTAATGTGTAGTAGGTAGGGTTGTAGTTAGTAATTTTTTAATAGGTATTGACCAAAGTCATTTACATTCCTAACTAAGATAAAGATAGACAACTAATATAAAGAACCTCACTTATCATGATTAGAAGCAATCATATCAGATCATTACTCTATTTAAGTATACCTTAGTGAATATAAATGACGTCCAATGCTTTAGATTTTCAATTTAGTGGTAAGTCACTAAGATATAAAAAGGTGCCTTCGAATCTTTTAAACGGTTGAGCGCGCACACACACATCCTTGTTTAAGTAATTAGAGGACATTTGTTTATATCTCATTATGTAGCCATTAGATTAAAAATATAAACCATTAAATATCTACAAGATACCTATAAGTGAATGTTCGAGTGATTTTGAAACTTCTAATTTAAGAATTTAAAATATGCTAATTATGGTTCATTATGTCTTATTATAGTTCATAGGAAATCATTGCATTTGTATATGAATAGATCTAGACATTAGAAGTTTTTAAAGGACCCGCATTTTTGTGTGTACCAAACTCTAAATGATATAGATTCTAATTCATGGATGAATTTTGATTTTGAAACTTATACATTAAAGATCTAGCAATTGTTGCTTTAAAATCATTGAATTTGTCATTTGTATGATTTATAATTTAAAAGTCTTTAAATAACTTAAATTTTTTTATATCTAATCTAAATGATGTACATCAAAATCTATGAGGTGGATTTTTAAGTCGACCTCTTAACATGTATTTTAAAAGTTGTCATTAAAATACTCAAATGAAAACAATATGTATCTAAGAGATTCTTTTCCTATATATATCATATATATAAATATAAAATACAATAATGTGTAAAACACATTGTATCAACATAGTAGAACAATATCACACATTCACATGTAGGGAATTGGAAGGACGTTTAACGGAGGGAAGGAACCTAGCCATTTGGTTCTTACATCTATTGTTTCTATTTGTTTAGGCAAGAGAAAAATAAGATATAAACTTAATGGAACACTAAAATCATGATATTATTTACAATCACTTATTCTAACAACCATGAATATGAATCTATTACATCTTCCCTCAATATATCCAACATATGATTAAATCCTAACCACCCATACAAAATCACTTTTGATGAAAATCAAAAACTGATTTTTGGTTTTTACTTTTTGAAATTTAAAAATAAAAAATATTTAAAAATCCCTCCATCCCCTCCTCTCTCTCCCCACATTTTAAAACCAACTCCTCCCCCTACATCTACACCAACCCCCCCCCCCACACACACTCTCACTCTCAAGATGATCGTGTTCTTTTCATCCAATTCTACTATTAGTAGTAACAACGATGAAAAAAAAAGAGAAAACTAGATAAAGAGTTGAAAGGGAATAATGGAGGGAAGAGGTGGGAACAAAGCTAACGGAGGAAAAGGTGATATAGGTGCTCTCTGCTGACAGTGGTGAAGGTGGCAACCGTTTCAGCATACCGCTGCCGCTGCCGCAACAACACATGGAACCAGCAGACCATTGTCGTCGCCGCAACAGTACCTGGAACCAGTAGACCGCCGCCCCCTTCACCTTTGTGGAAATAGCCTCCGTTCCTGGTCTCCCCTCCCCATCCTCTCTAGGTCCAGTCGCCTCAACCTCAGCCCCAACCCCAGCCCATGCCCTCTGGATCTATATTCGTCGCCTCCTTGTGCGAGCAGGAGTACACAGCGTCACAAGAGAGTAGTGGGGTGGAGTCGTCACGAAAGGAGCGAATTCTAGCGCTCAATCCGAAGGAAGTTGATGCGGTCGTAGTGGATGCTCCTCCTCATCACCCCCACAGTCGACTTCCTCCTCCCAGAGTTGTCGAAGATACTACGGATGGTGGTGGAGTCGTTCAAGGAGTCCCAAGATGTCGGCTTTGCTCCTAATGTCTCCGCCTTTGCAATCTCCGATTGTTTGTTTTGTGGATTGCTTCATGTGTTTTTGTTTGTACACAAAACCGTAATACTATTTCATGATAGTGATACTTTTCGTAAATAGTAATATTAAATTAAGTTTTGTATTTGCATCAATTAGTTTTGTATTATTGAATTACATAATGCTTGAATGTGAATAGTATCACTAAATGATTTTGTAAATAGTATTATTGTTTTGAAAAGCAGTATTTCCAACGACATATTGCTCTTATGCACCATTGTGGACCAAATGTTAAATTTTCCAGTGGGGTCAACAAAAAACACAACTGGTTTGTTCATGAACATTCATCTAATCTGTAAAAAAATGTAAATAAAATGCATTAATTAAGAAATCCCTAAATTTATGATAATAAACTGTTTACTATTATGAAACAGTATTACTGTTTAATACTAAGAATCACAAATATGACACAAAAACAGTATTACTTTTTAGAAAATAATATTTCCGACGAGATATTTCTCTTAAACACTATTGCCAACCAAATGTTTAATTTTCTGGTGGGCTCCACAAAAAATACAACTTTCTATGAACAGCCATCTAATCTACAAACAAATGTAAATAAATTACGTTAGTTGAAAAATCATTAAATCAATGACAATAAAGACTACACGTGTAATATAAGGAAACTGTTAGAAATATCTTTGTTTATTTTGATGATTACACCTGGGTATATTTTTATACAAATGTAATGACTGATAAAATTATTTGTTGTAACTTTATACTCAGAAAAAGAATTAAGTTATGTAGGACAAAAATCATATATTCATAAAGTTTTTCAGTTCATATCAAAAATAGCATACCGAAGAAATTTCGGCATACCGTTTCAGACAGAAACGGCATACCGATTCAGGGAAGAACGGTATACCCATCGACCTTCCGATTTCAAGAAGAGGAAAAACAAATCGGCATACCGAAGAAAAACGGCATACCGAATCAGAAGAAAACGGAACGTGCGTCGGAATTCCGAAAAGATGAGAAATCAAAGAAGAAAGCAGAAACGGCGTACCGTTTCAGGAGAAATCGGTATACCGAAATAAAAACGGCATACCGAATTGCCCGTAAAATGCAGACTGAAGGACAAAACGGCACACCAGAGGACAAAACGGCATACTGAAGGACTAGCCGTTTGCGACCGTTATTGTAGTCGTTAGACACAATTTATGAAGGTCTCTTGGCTATAAATAGGACTCATTTATGCCTCCTTAAAGACACACTTTGACATACTTGTAATTCATTATTCCTTTAGTCATTTACTCTCCTTGCAATCATACTGAAAAGTAATTGTTGTAATCAAGCCTTGTGAGAGAAAAATCTCAACTTGTAAAGCTTCAAAGAAAGAGCTCTAGCTTCTCGGGAATAGAGAAGTGGAAAGAGCAAGAGAGGAGTTGGTGGAACTACCAACAAGTAAGTTCTCTATTATTTAAGAAAAAGGAAAAAATCTCAAGAGGATCTTGAAGAGTGGACTAGGCAAGGTTGCCGAACCACTATAAATTGATTGTGTTTTCAATTTCTCTCATCCCTTCTTGTGCTTTTAATTCTAGTTACATCAAGTGTGCATGATAAGTAATAATTCATAAATCATATTGCTTATCATTTCTGATTATTGTTAAAATTGGATATAGTAATATTGAAAAGTAAAATTCTCTATTCACCCACCCTCTAGAGAAGCCTTTCGATCCTACAGAAATTACTCACCATAACTGCTAATCACAATAACTACTATCCACAAAAAAAGGAAACTACCCAAATAAAAAGGCAAACTCAAGTCAACAAACGTGACATACCAAATTCAATAATAACTTATCTTATTTGTTTAAGGCAAACTCAATACATGAAAAGTACAATGTGACATACCTTATTTGGTGTCAATAAAAACAAACACGAAAAAATAGGAAATACTGTTTTTATTGTCTTGCTAATGATTTTAAAAACATATAATACATACATTGAATTGTATTGTTTTTGTAATTTAATATTGTTTTGCATTTTATATTACTGTTTGTGACAAAATTTATACATAGATATATAAAGTATTGTGTGAATGATATATACTTTCAAATTTAAAAATTCAATCTATATAAACATAACAACTAATCGACTTTTGAAATTTCAAAATCTTCTGATTTCATGGTATTACAAAACCACAAAATTACAACTTCAACTTTCAAATTATAACCTTCCAACTATAACCACATAACTACTGGTTTAAATTACAAAATTTAAAATTCCCTAATTTTGTGTCACTACAAATCCACGTAATTAACATTTAACAATTGTAATTAAAAAAATCCTTGATAATATGCAATTTATAAGCACGTAACTACCAATCACATTCCATAATTTAAACAAAATAACAGAATTCTAGAATTAGAAATGCATATAATCCAGATTTTGTGCATACTGATTTCAAAACCATAACACAAAGCTAAATATCTAATATCCTATTACTCATCTTCAATATCGTAATACTATTCTATTTTAGTAATTACCTTTCACTATTTTAATTCTGACTTGGTGTAGTAATACTGTTTCAAAAAACGTAATACTGCATTGTTATATTTGATATTGTTTCATAAATAGTAATATTTTTTATAAATAATAACACTAAATGCAAACAGAAAATAATAGCAATGCTGTATAAACAAACACATTACTATAGAATGATTGATGAAATTAATGTTAAACATAAAAAAAAATATTAATGATTTAACATCAACTATCAAATACTGAAAAATAAAAAACCAGTGAAAACATACTTTTTATCCATGTAAAGATGCTATTTTTGACAAGTTATTTCACTTCGAAAAAAATTTCAAAACAAAAGGTAAAATTAAATACACTATTATGATTTTAAAAATAGGAATATAACTATAAAGATATCTTTTCATACAATTTTTTCAATCCCGCTAATATTATAAATGTAAAATATATAGTAAGATTATATTTTTCTTATACGTGTGTTAGTTTTAGAACGTAGGAATATATGGTAAATAATTAATACAAACAAATAACTAATGAACATACAGTAAGTAATTTTTGAATTCCTGAAATTATGCCTACAATAATCACGTAACATCTAATCTAATCTAATTTTGATATAGTTACCAGATTTAAAAATCCTGATTTTTTGCATAGAATTAGTCAAGTAATTACTATAACTATCAAGTTTCAAACGTGGCCTATTAATTATATCTATTTTATTAGCTTGTATAAGAAAAAAGAGAACCACTATTGACACAAAGGTGGTTTTGATAGTAACCACTAGATTAAAATCCAACGTCCAATGTTAATTTGAGGGAAGATGCAACTGAATCGGCTCCCTAACAACCATTTTAATTTCAATCTCATTATGTAGGACCATTCATTCCATTTATGTAGGATCCATTTAAGTTTAATATCATTTGTGGGTCTATCTAGTTTATTTGCACGTATATTTCTTTTGTTGATTCCAATGAATAATTACCTTTTTAGTTTCCTATTTATGTGTATTTATTAAATTTAAATTTCCTTTTTGACTTCACAAAATTAATTATTTGTTCTAAGAATTTATGTGTGTCTAAATACTCTCCTCTGTTGCAACCATGTTCCTTTTGTTTTTATAAAAAATATTTTTATATATTAAGTTACCATATGTGCTATTCTTATTTCATTATTTAGGAGAGAAAATTGATGATATATATTAAAATCAGTGAAATATTAAAATTTGTCGTTTCTTTTTTTTTAAGTTTATTTTATTTTTAAAAGCCCACTATTGAATCTCCATTATGCTATCATGTTTACAATTAATAATTTATAAAAATATTTTTATAAATTATGTTATCATTTATGCTATTGTCATCCCATCGTTTTAGATTTTTATTTGTTATTTTGTTATTTTGTGATATTTGATATTTAGATATGTCCATCTCTTCCTTTATATTTTTTTATTATTTATTCTCTATTTATTTTCTATTTCCTAACAAATAAAGATAATGATCTCCCTCTCTCTTTCTATCTAAGTGATTCTATTACAACAATTTCATTTATTGATATTTTTCTTCTATTTATTACCTTTTAATATTTCTCTCTCTCTTTCTCTCTAAAAAATAAAATATTTATGAGTCATTTTAATTAGTGGTCAAACTACACGTCTCTTTGACTTCAAACAATTAGTTACACTAAATAATATTAGTAATTAATTCATGTTTCTAGGCCTCATAGTGGGTCATGTATAGGTCGAGTCTACCTATATCTAGGTCCTTTTTTATCACAGGCCTAGATCCAGATCTAGACCCACAATCTAAAATCTATACCCAAACATCTAAGTTTGGGTCATGGATGTGACGGATTTGAACATAAAATGATACTTATATAAAGCAACAGTGGAGAAGATGTAGTGGTTTGGAAGTGGCAGCCAACAGAGACGAGGAGGTGGCAACGGTGGAGAGGAGATGTTGAAAGAACTTGGAAAAGAGAGGAGATGGTCTAGAAGTGGCGACCAACGAAGATGAGGAGTTGGCAACGACTGTGGAGAGGAGCAGGTGGTTTGCAAGTGGCGACCAACGAAGATCAGGTGATGGCGGCCAACGGAGAAGAGAAGGTGACAACAATGGCAAAGAGAAGAGATTGAGAGGAGGTGGAGTGTAGAGGTCGAAAGGAGGATGTGGCAACCATAATTGGGACTTGAGAAAAGAAATGAGAGAGTTAGGGTTGGAATTGGAAAAAGGAAATAGAGGTTTCGTTAAAAAATAAATTAGTATTATTATATAATTATCATAATATATTTCGAATCCATACATCTAGGTATTTTTGAACTCAAACTATATCCACTAAACAAATAGGTCTATTAGGTTCATATCGATAGGTCCATGAGTTTTATTTTCAATACTCAGGTCCCAACTTCTTCTAAAGTTTAGAGTGCATGCCCTCAACATATCCTCCAGAGTCTGAATAGTCCTCTCAGTCTACCCGTTTGTCTGAGGATGGAAGGCCGTGCTGAAATTCAGAATAGTACCAAAGGCCTCCTGTAATGCTCCCCAGAACTTCAACATAAACCTTGTGTCTTTGTCAGTAACAATCGACACTGGTACCCCATGTAATCGAACTATCTCAGCAACATACAGATTTGCCAGCTGTGGTAATGGAAGATTCACCCTCATCGGCAAAAAGTGCATTGACTTCATGAGCCGATCCACAATCACCCAAATTGCATCATTCTTTCTCCTTGTCCTAGGTAGACCTGTCACAAAGTCTCTAGATACATGCTCCCATTTCTAGACCGGAACGTCCAAAGGTTGCAACACTTCTCCGGACATCTAGTGCTCAATCTTGACCATCTGACAGGTTGTGCATCTCATCACGTGCTCAACAATCTCTTTCTTCATTCCAAGTCACCAGAAGTTCCTTTTCAAATCTTTATACATCTTGTGCTCCTCAAATGGACAGTGTATCTGGACCTATGGCCTTCATCCAGCAAGGAGAAAATAAGATGATTTAGTTATTACATAACCTTTACTAGACGTGGGAATGGGTTGGTAAAAATATCACAATATTCTTTCGTATTATATTTAACAAAACATATATGAGAAAATATACATAGATAAATATGATACTTGCAGTATAAATGTCGGTTTGATCGTACCCTCTTCCCATGATAAAATAGTTAGATTGGAAGGGTGATTGGTACAACTATACAAGTGGTTATCAAGATTCTCTTAAAAATTCAAAATTTCCAGGTGATGTATACTATAAGATCCATCATGGACCACATGCAGGGACAACATATGCGAAACAACAAAAAAAAGGCTGAACTCCGCATCACACCATAAATTTGAAATAAATACATACATGATCTAAATGTAAGTGGGTCAATTAACTTGACCCTCTTGACACCTCCTATTTCTATCCATGCTTATATGGGTGACATAGCAGACAAAAACTCTGCCATGGTGCACTAGTAAGTGAGAGAAATGATGTACAGTTTAATATACTTGAATTATGCAATTGAAAAATAACTTACCCACCTGTTGAACACTTCTTGTGATGTTCACAGGACAAACAGACATTAAAAATGTACCCAATGCTAATGACTGTCTTATGGCAGAAAAAAATTGTACGTATGGTAGCCTGTATAAGAACTCAGGCAAGTGGAAAAGACACACAAAATGCACAAGGAAGAATTCATTGAATAAGATTCCAAAATACGACAATACATAAATGCAAAATATGATTACAGGTAAAGTGAAAGGAACAAACGTAACCAAACAGCGGACTCTAAGATATCTGATGAATACGTTACAGGGGAGGGTTTTCTTCCACTGATAACATGAGGTTAAGATAAAGAGAAGGATGAAAGGTAAGAGATTTTCCTAGTGAACATTCCCCCTGTATTAGCAGAAACTCACACATGGATAGATTCAATAGGTTTATTGAACACTATGCTTTGATTGATCTCCCCCCTAATAATTTCTCTTTCACTTGGACAAATTTCCAAGACCCTCCAGTAATGGTCAAGTTGGACCGATTCCTTATGTCACATGGTTGGTCTGTAAATTTCCCAAATACTTCCTGCTTGGGAAAGGTCAGGATTGTTTCTGATCATCTTCCTATACTGTTAGATACCCACACACTTAATTGGGGTCCTATTCCTTTCAAGTTTTACAGATCTTGGCTATACTTTGATGGAATATTTGAGGTGATTAAGGACTTTTGGGGAAAGCATGGATATCCTTTATCTGTTTCTTCCCCTGTATCTGAGTTTGGGGCAAAATTAAAAAATCTAAAAGCAATTATTAGGGCTGGGTAGCACCTATAATTCCAGCTAGAAAACAAAGGCTTAGAACCATAGAAGCCCA
>JAMKQA010024342.1:0-20925 GCA_024699735.1 Posidonia australis
GATTTTTGCTGGAATAGTCCATCGCTCTTGATGCCGGTGTATTTTTGAATTCATGCTAAGACTTCTAAATCTTTTTCTCGTTATAATATTTATGAAAATAAGCACACATGAATAATCATCAAAATTAATGTTAATATTTCTAACAACTTCCACTATGGTGTCTTCCGCCATGACGGCGGGCTACTCTTGAAATAGAGCTTCCACGCTTTGGAGCACCTCGTCCATCTATGCCTCTACAATAGCTCCCTCATCCTCATAAAATGCAAGATCCACATAATATGCATCCTCTGGACCATCCCTGGTGCTTGTCAATGGTACTGCCTAGGGGTCGACACTCCATGCCAACAATCAAATCTGGGTAGGCATTACCTATGTAGGAGTATGCTAAGAAAGAGGATCTGCCACATGATATCCGATGGAGGCTTCATAGCCCGTCTTTGGGATCACCGTTGTGACTAAGGTTGTGGTGGGGGCTAATGCAGAAGTTGGATCTACCCTTGTTGATAACGTGACTGGAGCTATGGTTATGGTTGACGCTGAAACTGTCATGTTTGGCATAGTGACTGTGGCAGGAACTATGGTGGTTGGAATGGAAACTGGTACAGATAGAACTGATATTGTGGTGGCTGTAATTGAGTCTGCGGTGGCTGGAACCGAAACCACAGTGACTGGAACTATAACTATGGTGGTTGGAACTGAGTCTGCGGTGGCTAGAACCGAAACCGCAGTGATTGGAACTGTAACCATGGTGGCTGGAACTGAATCTGTGGTGGCTTGAACTGAAACCGCGGTGATTGGAACTGTAACCGCGGTGGCTGGAACTGTAATTGCCACTAGAATTGTAACTACGGCTGGAATTGAAACTGCGGGGGCTGGAACCGTATTTACTGTGGCTGGAATTGAAACTTCCGTGGCATCTTCTTTGGACAAGTAATCCTCAATGCTTACGCATTCAACTGTGCTTGATGGAATGTCTTGTTTTAGCTTCGTCGAGCCTGGGCTCTACCCTAGACTGAGAATGCCTGCACTAACAAAGTCAGTGCAAGCGGAAGAGTGGTTCAGTTTCAATCTCTACGAGTGTCAGGAACATTTCTCTTGACACAGTTGCTCGTAACCAAGTCCTTCTTGATCTCTTCACTCCTCGGTGGGAACAGGCTCTGCGATCCCCTGACCTTACTTCCCGAGATGTGTCCCCTTCTCATATTCCCAGCATCGACATAAATTCTCGGCCATCTTGGAGGGGTTGCTACGAATAGGTGGGTAGCTACCACGTTCAAATTCGGGAATGAAATTAACTACCTCAAACCGATTAACCTGGAATAGAAGATCTAAGGGCTTGAAGTCGAAGCAGATAGTTTGGTGGGACAAGGTTGACACAGCATCGATCTTCTCCTTCTCAAAGTTTTCAGCCATGACGGTAACAATGTTATCACCCTAGCTGAATTTGATCATGCGATCGAGAGTTGATGGGATGACCTGATGCTTGTGGAACCAAGGGCGCCCAAGCAGGAGATTAAACGAAGGTTCAAGATCCACGACGTAGAATTCCATGTCAAACTCAGCTGGACCAATGACAAGAGGGATTACCAACAAGCCCAACGCATCGTGGTGCGTGTTGTCGAACAACGTCATTCCCTTTACCATTGGAACAATATCCTCGGCATTGAATCCAAGCTTGCTTGCTGTACACAAGGGGTAGACGTTTACGCTTGCGCCATTATCGACAAGAGTATGGGGAATGCGGAAGTTCTTAAACTGAACGGTTACGAACAATGGCTGCTTGTGATTAATCCCTATTGGAGGTAATTCTTGGGAAGTGAAGGAGATGACCTAGGGTGTGGCAATCATGCTTACCATTGTTTCTAGGGCTGTAGGTTCTACGTTGGGCGCCACATGGGCGGCCTAGAAAATCCAAAGAAAAGCCTCTCGATGCTCGGCCGAAGAGTGGATCAAATCCCAAATGCAAATGTCGGCCTTGACCTTCTTAAGTTGAGCAGTGATGTCGGCTACAGGCTTGGCTATAGTGGACGAGGACTATGCTAAGGCTTCCTTAGTGGTGGGCTTCATTAGCTGGCTTTCTAGTTGTGGTGGAGCTACAGTTGGCCAAGTTTGCTTAGGCTCCGGAGGTGGGGCCCTACATACCCGCCGGGAACGTGTGACCTCAGCACACATCTCTACGGCATAGTCATAAGGCATGCAATAGGTATTTTGGGTCAAATTAACAACCACAGGTGCCCTAGTGACTAACTCTGGCCGAACAAGGGGTAGGCTTGCATCTGGTCAAACTGGTAGGGTTACAGGTTGGGGAGACTGTGTCGTGGGATGAACTAGTAGGGTGACAAGCGCCATAGATGGAGGGGATTGTGCTAGTAGGGTGACTGATGTGGTTGATAGGGGTGAGTGTGCTAGTAGGATTGCTGGAGCACCAGGTGATGGTGGGTGTGCCAACGAGATTACTGGATATTCTGGTCTAGTGGTAAGTTTGATCATATTCATTGCGGAGCTTGAACCCTAGAGAAAAGACTAATACAAAGACTATGGGAATGGAGTAGAAAAATCATGAATCAAATCCGAAGGATCCAATATGGGAACATTGGACTGGGTTAGAAAAAAACATGGATCCTAGAGGTCCCTAGAGCATTTGGATGATCATGCTCGGGAGAGGCTATCTAACAATGCTAAGGGGATCAGGGATAGATGCAGATGCTTGTGTTCGTGTTGGTGCTGACTCCATCTGCTAGATGTGAATGACAATGACCTTATTGTCAATTAGGTCCTGAATAGCATGCCAGAGTGCGAAGCAACTATTTGTCGCGTGCCCCGCAGCGCGATGGAAGATACAAAATAAATCTACTTTGCACCACCATGATAGTGGATGTGGTGGTGTGCGGACTACCGAGAACTTCAGGAGTGACTGTACCTTCAGGAGGACGACGCTCAAGGGCTTGACCAGAGGCATGAAGCTTGGTACAATCCTGGCCTTGCCGATGCGACGGGATACATAGGCTCGATGACAGTGGTGATGTGAGAGGTGCGTGGTGCTCTACGTGTGGGTGCATAAACAAACTATTGCTGAGATGGGCGTCTCGTGTCAACAGACACTGCAGGAGGTCCGACGTATGTAGCGACGTTTCGGGGGGATCCTTCCTCCTATTGGCGTTACTGTTTGCACCATTGCTAGCGCTGCTACCACTTGTTCCTAAGACGGAAGCAAGGGACGTGACTTGTTTGGCGAATGCAGTGAGCGTGGGGAAGCTCCTACTACGCAGCGAACTTTCTACATGAGCGTCAACACGAATGAGTGATGCAAATGTAGTGATAGGTTGTATGCTAAGTAGGGCCCCTATGGCTGGCTACGCTCCCTAGATAACCATATCAATGGATTCCTCATCAGAGGGTTTATCTCGAACTTGTGAAGCAAGAGCGTGCCAGCGCCAAACATACTCTCCAAATGATTCATGGGGCTTCTGCTTGGTGGCGGCGAGGTTCTCACGCTTAGGGACCAAGTCGAAATTAAAGGAGTACTGTTCCAGGAATGCCTGACTAAGGTTGTTCCAAGTCTTTATTGAGGCCATATCTAAAGAGGTGAACCATTTCAGTGCAGCACCGATTAGATTCTTTTGGAAAAGACGAATCAATAACCTCTCGTCAGCCTGGAGATGTGCGAGATCTCCGCAGTACGTCCTTAGATGCGAGATAGGGCAGCCTTTACCATTGTATTTCTCGAAATCTGGGACTTGGATGTTCGGTGGGTGAGTAGCCTCTGGGAAATAGTAGAGGTCTCAAAATTGGTAAGACTGGCAGTCTCCTCCCTACACTTGTCGAAGTGCTTTCTCAAGATCGCCCACCCTAGTGTGGAGGGCATCTGGAGCGGCTAATGAGGGTGATGTAGCTGGGGCGGGTCCTGCTTACACCACATGGGTCGCACCGAGGTGCTCCTCCGGAGCCACCATCGCGTCTGCTGGTGTTAGTGCAAGATGGTTGGGGTACCCACATGTTGGTGCAAAGTGCTGTGGGGTGTATGCAGAAACTTGGTTCTAATGCAAGAAAGGAGGGGGAGATGCATGAGGTACTAAGTGAGGTGTAGTGTGAGTGGGGTACAGCTGCTGTCTTGAGACAGATCTGGGGAATGAGACATGAGGGTGTTGTGCCCCTACCGAACCTAAAAGCTAGCCACCAGGTGCATAGGAGAGATGCTGTGCGGTGACTAGTAAGGAAGCTACAGGCGGAGTCGGTCCCGTCACCACCGAAGTCGAAAGAAGCTGGGGCGATCGTGGTGGTGGTGTAGTGGGTCCCGTCACCACCGAAGTCGAAAGAAGTCGGGGTGGTGGTGTAGTGGGTGTAACATGACATGCAAGGGACGACAACATAGGGACTTCTGGAACCACTAGAGGAGCAACAAAAGCTAGAAGGACATAGAAACCCATGCCCTGATGCTTTTGAATGAGGTCAAGAAGCTATTGGTCGTGGAGGACACGAGACCCGGTGGTAGTAGCACCAGAGACCACAGTAAAAGGCGTAAGGGATCCAAGTGGTGGTGGGACTTTAGACTGTCCAGCAGAGAGAGATCCTATCGGAGGTGTCACCGTAGGTGGCTGGGTGGTAAAAGTAGTAGGTCCAGCCGGAGGATAAGACAAAGCTGGGTCTCTGGAATGTGTGTGGCCGTCACAGTGACCGGCTCCGTAGTGGAGTGAGCTTGCCAATTTCTGGTGCCCGAGGAATTTTCGACCATTAGGAAACGATTGTCGGGAGGAGTGGTAGAAGAAATCAGTGTCAAAAGAGGGACCGCAGAGGTAGTCACCTCGGAAGCAGTAGAAGTCAAAGGCTCACCAAGACGCTAGCCCTTGGTGGAACGAGAGCGAGTGAGAATTGGACTGTGGCGATAAGGCCAAGGACGGGTCCTAGGACGAGCTATCGTCAATAGTGACAAGTAACTCAGAAAATGATGGGCGAGATCTGTCACCAAAGGGGAAACAAAAAACTGGGATGCTCGAGCTCTGGTAGAGGAACTCGCTCGCTAACCTGCAAGAAATAAACAGGCATCAGGGAAACCTAAAGTGAGTAGAATAAGACATAGATGTAATGTTATTCTAGTGGCATGAATGCACATGCATATGGATGCAACTATTATGCGCTCTCTCACCATATATGTGTGTCCTAGTAAGCTGTCTACTCCAGACTCTCTCAGGGGTATGTGGGTCTCCGACTCAAGGCAAGAAAGTAAGGTCCCCACTCTAAATCCTGTCCAAGGCATAGGTAGTGAACAGGTGGTGTGTTGGTGGCCTCATCTCCTACAGTAGCATGGAGCTGTACCCTGTACTAGTACCGACACGACCCTGAACATGGGGGGACAAACTAGCAACAAGTCCCACGCCAAAGCCATAGAATGGGTTACTAGAATTGTCCTTCACAAACTATAGGTGGACTCAAGGGAGAAAAATGCATACACCTATATGAATGAATCATGCATGTATGCTTTTGTGTCTTTTACTTGCATTTTATTAACCAAGGGGAAGAGTTCAAATTGGTCTCTAGTTTTGCCTTATTAATTGTTCTCTGAGTTTATGCATTTTATTTTAACCAGAAAGGGGAAAAAAACATGTCTCTACTCTCCTAGACATGTCAAGCGCGAAAGGGGAAGAAAACACACAAGTAAGGCAAGCGAGCAAGCAAACAATAAGCAAAAAACATGATCATGGCATGTGCAAGTGTTGTGGCATCATGATTGTGAAAAGAAAACTTCCATCACATCAAAAGGCAAGATATATAGCATCTGTGTGCAGTGACAGAGTAAAAGTGTGAAAGGCACACTAAGTAAGCAAATAATCACAAGCAAGGCAAACAAACAAGTGTGTGAAGCCAAAGCATCTAAAAGCAAGCGAAAAGACTAACATGAAAGTCGAAATCTACTATCTCTAGTGGAGTCGCCAGTTTCTATGACCATGCCCAGCCCGGGAGATTCGATGTGGGGTCGCGCCAGAGGTCGAAAAATTTCTTCACAAAAACATTGCCTTTTTATGTGAATTTCTTCACATGTCACAGTTTTCCTGTTTTATGCGGACTACTTCGCAGTTTTTCCATCTTGATCACTATGATGCTTTCTTTGATTCTGATGACTTGAGTCGATTGCATTTTTGACATTTTTGAGACCTGTATGATTTCTCGAGTGTTTTTAGCCAAAAACCTCGTCATTTCATGCGATTTTCTTTATTTTGCCATACTTTGTGATTTCATCATTTCATGTGGATTTCTTCATAGTTTTCGCATACCCTCTTACACTGTAACCATGCCGACGGGGGTGGCCACAAATAGGTGATATTTGTGCCAAAAGCGGCAAAGCCACGGCAAAAAGAAAAGGAAAAAAAAAATGCAAAAATGCAGGAGTCGCCACCTAGTCTATTCAAATGGAAGACGAGGAAAACCATAAAACATGAAAATCATGCAAAACAAATAAAAAAAAGGCTGCGTGAACCAGAATTGTGGGTAAGGATCCCTGTTACATACGAGGAAGGTGATAGGCACCCTCGCACGCCCGATAAATCGGTCTTCTAATGATTTCTCTTTTGCTAATGAAATGTTGGCTTTTCAGCCTTTTCCTGTACACCCGAGGGCGATATGCCATGCCATGCAAATACTTGTGGTGTCTAGAGTATAGGTGCATGATGTGTAGGGGTGTGTCCAAATGTTCAGAAATATCGCTCGTGTGCAGGGCCAAGAGTTGATGCAAGAATATTGCATATAAGATCAAAGATCTAATATCTTGAGCGGTTTATCATCCTTGCTTACTATATGACTAAATGCAAGCTAAAATGCAGGAAAACTACTAAAAACAGAGGTGTGCCTTCCTAATGCATCAAGGAAGAAAACCAGAGGAAAACTTAGAAGCGAATCGAGTCAAGAAAGCAAGCAAAACATATGAAAAACATGCTGTGTGCTACTGAAAATAGGCCACTGCGCCTGTTTGGTGCGCCAGACTGGTGCGTCATTCTGGAGCTCCACCTATGTGCGTCTAGATGGGCCAGTAATGTATGCAGAGGCAAAAATAGAAAGCCACGTAAAGCAAAACATCAGAGGATGCACTCTGGAAAAGTATGCAGTAGAAATCATTCTGGAGAAGACTTGGAAAACATGCCTTGAAAGATTTATAAATGCAAATGCAATGCAATGACCTTGAGCTCAAGGGCTAGAAGCCTCACACAAGATCTCATCTATTTGAACTTGATGAAGAAAGCATGATTTAGCCTGGCCTCTAGATCCTGGGGCGATGCACATGGTTCTCACTAGGGAGTAAGGTGCAATCGGCCTACTAGATTCAGCTTGGAACTGAATAATAAAACGAAGAAAACAAGCGGAAAATAATCTGATCAAAATCTGAAAACATGCAGGTGGCATCTTGTCATAACAGAGAATCAATCAGAAAGAAACAAGCTCAAAACTGTACGATAAAGCCATGCAAGTATGGATGTAATGCAAGTGCTCTGATCTCTGGCCAGTCTGGTGCGCCTGCTGAGTGCACCAGACTGGTGCGCAGGTTGGGTGAGACTGGGAGGTGCGCCCCAGGGAGTCTGGATCAGACTATAACCTGATCCAGAACCTGCCCAGTAGAGATACAAGGAGGATTTATGCAAGTGCTAAAGGGCTTATGCTATGATAAAACTGGAAAACATGATGTGAGTGCATGAGGTCAAGAATCATCATGTAAACAAAGCATTTGAAACCAAAGCAAGTTGGTGGGTTCATGCATGAAAACGTGTGAAATACTTAAGAACAAGCACGATCTGGATAAAACGAATCAAAACATGTGTAAATGATGATCATACGCGTGCTTCTACGTGCAAGGGCATACATGGTGCATGGCAAAATACTATGTGCAAGGAAACAATAGCTTATGCGGATTTCATGCTAGAAATATAAACATAGGTTAGCATGGAGATTATTTGCATAGAATGCGAGCATGTTATCATGAAAACTTCATAAACATGGAACAAAACAGATCACATATGAGGTTTTAAGCATGTTTTATCAAGTTTCTGAAATGATATTTAGAAGATAAAGAGGAGGTAGAAAGCCTACCTCTTGAGGTGTTCCTTCTGAAATAAGAAAATCATCGTTGCTTTGGATGAACCCAGGAGGCTTTAGGACGCAAGGGGGTGCTCCATGGAATGACAATAAGCTGTTGGACTGATGGAGAGACTCGCGCAGGGATCCGGCTTTAGAGCAGAAAATGGCTGGTTGCAAGGTTTCTACTCAGGATTCTCAACTCTCAGGATTTTTTCTCTTCTTCCTTCCTATGGCTACCTATGGGGGTCCTTTTATAGGGAACTCTCAATGGTAACTCATGGGAATGAGGAGAGCCTCGCAGACGAAGAGCCTGGAAGATTCCATGGCATATTTGCTGCTGGAGGTAACAACCAAGGAAGGTGGAAAGCCAGCAACCGCAGCCTGTGCAGCGTTGTGCGCCAGGGATGTGCGCTAGCTAAGTGCACCACCTATGTGTGCTAGGGAAGTGTGTTAGGTTGGTGTGCTAGCTAGGTGTGCTAGGTTGGTGTGCTAGCTAGGTGCTCTTCCCTATTAGTCTGGTTTCTAAATTGGGTTGCAGGCTTGCTACGTGTTTAGGGATTGGTTCAAGGATCAGCCACATCCAAAGCAACAATTGGAGCCTTATCAATGAGTCACCTCAAAATTGGGGTGTCTACAAATGCCGCTCCCTGAGCGAGGTCGAGGGACGAAGGGAACCAAGACTGATGCTCAGGGTTGACAAGATACCCCCATTTTGAGGTTACAGAAGGATAGTGTTTACTGTAGGCGGTAAGTCACTTATCCGGCGGATGCACTGAAAGTCATGACTTGTTGCCAATTGCAAATGCAAATGCGAAAAGCGTGCACCAACTGGTCTAAATGCTGGGATGTGATGCTAATGCAAGAGCCGATGCCGAAAGCCGAGGCAAAATTAATGCTAATGCTAAAAACACAAACAGAAGAAGCACTGGGAAGAAAAATGATAAGTTGTCGGACTCATCAGCCGGATTATGAGGTTATCAACCAAAGAGACGGGATACGACAAGCTAACCAAACCTTGTCAACCCCGGCCGCCTGACAGTGTGATGGTTGTCAATCGAGTAGTTGGGGGTACCAGCCCAAGGGGAAGGGGGCATGACAAATAGAAAATTTGTCAAGCGAAGCAGGACCCGGTCCGTACGCACCAAAGGCGAACAAAGAGATTTCGCGCCTGCGAAATCTCAAAAGGGAAAAAACAAATGGACCCTGACCGCCTAGTCAGAGGGTCCAACAACTAGATTCCGCGCCCAAGGAAATCCAGAAGAGGAAAGTAAAAAGGACCTTGACCGCCCGGTTAGAGGGTGAAACAACTGGATTTCCTGCCTAGGGAAATCCGAGGAAAGGGCAAGGACCTTGACCATCCGGTCAAAAGGTCGAGCCACGGGATTTCCTACCCCAGGAAATCTGAGAAAGGGGCTAGGACCTTGACCATCAGATCAAAAGGTCGAGCCACGGGATTTCCTACCCAAGGAAATCCGAGAAAGGGGCTAGGACCTTGACAATTAGGTCAAAAGGTCGAGCCATGGGATTTCCTGCACAAGGAAATCCGAGAAACCAAGGACTTTAACTGCCCGGTTAAAGCCAAGGAAAGCCTAGGAAAGGCAAAGGACATTTGACAGCCTGGTCAAAGCCAAGAAACTGGATTTCGTGCCCGCGAAAATCCAAAAGGGGGCACACGACCTTGACCGCCTCGTCAAAGCCAAGCAAGCTGGATTCCACGCCCGTGGAATCCAAAAGGGCAAAGGACCTTGACCGCCCGGTCAAGATCAAGCAAGCTGGATTCCGTGCTCGCGGAAATCCAAAGGGGCAAAGGACCTTGACCGCCCGGTCAAAGTCAGGCAAGCTAGATTTTGGCTCGCGGAAATCCAAAGGGCAAAGCACCTTGACCGCCCGGTCAAAGTCAAGCAAGCTAGATTCCGCGCTCGCGGAAATCCAAAGGGGCAAAGGACAATGACTGCCTGGTCAAAGTCATGCAAGTTGGATTTCGCGCCCGCGGAAATCCAAAGGGGCAATGGACAATGACCGCCCGGTCAAAGTCAAGCAAGCTGGATTCCGCACCAGCGGAAATCCAAAGGGTAGAAGGACACTGACCAGCCGATCAAAGTCAAGCAAGCTAGATTTCGTGCCCGTGGAAATCCAAAGTGGCAAAGGACAATGACCGCCCGGTCAAAGTCAAACAAGTTGGATTCTGAGCCCACGGAAATCCAAAGGGCAGAAGGACATTAACCGCCCGGTCAATGTCAAGCAAGCTGGATTCTGCGCCTGCGGAATCCAAAAGGGCAAAGGACCTTGACCGCCTGGTCAAGATCAAGCAAGCTGGATTCCGCGCTCGCAGAAATCCAAAGGGGCAAAGGACCTTGACCGCCCGGTCAAAGTCAAGCAAGCTGGATTCCACGCCCACGGAAATCCAAAGGGCAAAGGACCTTGACCGCCCGGTCAAAGTCAAGCAAGCTAGATTCCGCGCCTGCGGAAATCCAAAGGGGCAAAGGACAATGACCGCCCAATCAAAGTCAACCAAGCTGGATTTCGCGCCCGCGGAAATCCAAAGGGGCAATGGACAATGACCGCCCAGTCAAAGTCAAGCAAGTTGGATTCCGCGCCCGGCGGAAATCCAAAGGGCAAAAGGACATTGATCGCCCGGTCAAAGTCAAGAATGCTGGATTTCGCGCCCGCGGAAATCCAAAGGGGCAAAGGACAATGACCGCCCGATCAAAGTCAAGCAAGTTGGATTCCGCACTCACGGAAATCCAAAGGGCAGAAGGACATTGACTACCTGGTGAAAGTCAAGCAAGCTGGATTCCACGCCCGCGGAAATCCAAAGGTCAGAAGGGTCTTATCCGCTCAGGATGAGATCCCAGAAAACAAGCAATAACTCCAGGATTATTCCCCAGGAAGGATCTGCAATATGCTGAATGTCGAGGTTACGATGCGGAGACTGGCACTCTTGTCTAGATGCATGCTCGGATTTCTTGTTTGCTGCGATTCTTCAAATTGCTTGCAACGGTGAGGACTTATGTGCAAATATTCCTGACTTTTGGGCTTTACTACAAATTACCCAACCAAACTGCTTCTGATTGTTGTACTACGACTGTGCAGTGACATTTAAGATTCTGCTATATATCGACAAATGTCTGCATTGAAACAAACTTTCTGCATCTTTCCGGGACTGATTTGCAATTTTTTCAAAATGTAGGGAGTTTTCTGCAAATTACCCCACATGGTGCATTTTGTGAGCCATGTGCTAGAGACTGCCTATTCTGCACTTGATGTTTGAGCTGTGATGATAAAGGCTGGAATGCAATTGTCACGGTCATTTTGCATTTCTACACCTCTGACTTATTTCTCGTGTGGGCCCCACTAGCCAACTGCCATAACTGCCAAAATTTCCTCCTTGCTGCTTGGAACTGCCTGGTAGTGCAAAGAATTGCATGCTGCTTGGCTACTCACGTTGATGCATTTTATTTTTCAAGGCATCATGCATTTCATTACGAAGGGAAAAAAGAACTTCCTTCCTCTAGCAAAAAACCGTGCCTCTTCCTCTTCTTCATCTCTTTCTCTCTTTCACGAAACCCGCGTCCTCCCCTCTTCTTCTCTTGCAGCGGCGGAACCCATCTCTTGTCTTTGCAACGGCGGCGCGCAAGGAGTGCGCTGAGGGAGTGCTCGTGGCTGGTGTGCGCGTGAGGTGCGTCGGCGTGGTGCGGGGCGATTGCAGCGTCGACAGGCGACAGCGGCATGGATCAGACTCTCCAGGACTGGCTGGACCGCGGCTCGCCGGCGAGGGTAAGTTCTGATCCCTCTCCCCTTTTTTTTTGCTTGTATGCCCTGCTCTTTTCTCACTGCGGGTAGTCGACGGTTGGAGGTCCCCGACGGACCTAGAGCGGCAGGCCTGTTTCGCACGGGTTACGGTGGCAGACTGGCAGGCTTGGGCTGCAGTGGCGGCGACGAGCAACAGCGGCTGGGGCTCCCACGAGCTGGTGGCTCTCGGGCTACGGGTGGCGATGGCTGGCCGTGACAGTTGGGCTCCAGTGGACTGTTCCGCACAGTGGCTGCGGGATTTGGGAATGCATGCATGCCAATGGAAAGTGCGGGCTGCAGGTGGCATTGACTGGCTACCGGCGATGCTCCGGCGGACTACTCCGCACAGTGGGGGTGACGGTCTATGGTTACAGTAGTGGCCACGCGGTGGCTGGCTGGAGATGTGCTGACTGTGAGGCTCATTGGATTGGGCACATATTGCCATTGCTTGCATTTAATTTCTGATTTTACTGTCGATTGCTCTGCATTGAACTGCCTAATCCACTTGATAGCTTTCCACTGATTCATAACTGTATGCTTGCATTATATGCCACAGTCTTTATCAAAATGTCCTGTGCTATGTTATTATGCCACCTTTAATTTAGACGCTTTGCATCTTATCGTGCATGTTGCTGCTGTTTGACTTTCTTTTTGCAGGATGATTCAGTTCCCAAGGCGGGAACCCCACAATATTCGTGGGACATGCCTTCTAGCTCTCGTTCCGGACGAGGAGGTAGTTCTTCGAGGTCGCGGGCCTCCAGTAGCTCGACGCCTGCTATCCCTGCTGAGGTAAGCCCGAACTAAATATTAGTAGAATATTCAAAATCAGTATTTGCTGACAATTGCATTTTCAGGAGTTTGGAAACATCAAGGGGCGGCTGTTGAGCGACCGTCATATCTGCGAGAGCCCCGAGTTTAAGGTAATTGTTTTCTGGTATCTGCTTTTGTGCTTTTGCTTCTGACTCGGCTCTAAATATGTGCTTGATATTTCAGGAGGGGGATGCAAACCGGATCATGCGGTGCCACAGGGGTCCGATTCTCGAGCATTTCCACCGTTTGTCGGATTTTCTGAAGGACTTTCACAATCACCAGTCTTCGTTTGGTGGTTTGCTACGCCTTCCAATCATCCATGGCCACTACAACTTCTTCCGAGCCATGGTAGAATGGTGGAGGTTCGAGACACACTCCTTTCACTTTCCCTTTGGCGAGCTGACTGTTTTGCCTGATCAGTGGGCTCTACTGACGGGCCTTCCTTTTGGTGACGAGCCCATCATTGGTGAGACCACCCATGGCTTTCACCTTGCGCCTGCACATCTTGGCCGTGTCCCTCCTATGCTGCCTAGGGGGAATCATATGATCACCGTGGGGTGGTTAAGGGAGTGGGACAAGTTCTGGCCCAACCCCGAGCCTGGCAGTGATGAAGTAGATTTTGTACTGAGGCATTTTCTACTGGAGCTGCTGGCCTTAATCTTCTGTTATTCGTCAGCTTACTGTATCCATGCTGATTGGATTGCATATTTGACCAACCTGGAGCACCTAGATCACTATGACTGGGCTGGTGCTAGTTATACCTGGCTGGTCTGTGGGCTCGACAATGTGGTCAAGCTCGGGTGCCGCTCTTATGTGGGGTTGTACCCTCTGTTGACTATAAGTATTTGCTTTTGTTACTTTGCAGAATAAACTTTTATGCTTTACATTTGATAAACTTCCTTGCTTGCATTTATAGTACTGGATCATGAAGCACATCACCAGGGGGCATTGCTTTGGCCGCCTGTGGGAAGAGCTCCTACCCCTTCCCCGCCAGTGGGTCGAGCCTGACCACCGGGCTGCTGCTGGGGTGTTCAGCTATGAGTCCTTCCGGTATCTGCTGGACCTAGTAGAACTCGAGGATGTAAGTCTCCTTTGCCTTTTTAACTTTGCATGCCTGTTGTACTTTCTTCGCTTACAGTTTCTGTTTCTGTAATAGGTCCACCTACGCCCATTTACTCGATATGATGGCTTCGACTGGGCTCCCTTGAACATTGGCCGCGTTCTGTGGGACAAACAAGTGAGATTCTATTGCATGAAGAAGTCGGCCCTCTACCTCCCAGGGCGTGTGCGGCATCAGTTCTCTGATGTATTCTGCATTCCTGCCCCTCCTCCTGCTGACATGGACCGCCTGGCCACGACTCGTTCGGCTGCTAGACGTCGACATGTAGCTGCCATGGCTTCTCAGGACAGGCACGTCCTTCGAGAAGTCAACTATACAGACTACCTTGCTTGGTACCGGCGTGTGGGGAAGCCGTACCTGTTTGAGGAGGCTGTGAGGGATAGCCAACGCGGGATGTGGTATGCGTCCAGCTGGGCTTAGGTACAGAATTTCCATTTCTTCTTTTCATTGCTTTTGCATGAACTATGATAATCTAACATTTGCTTTAATTCATAGGGCTTCGAGGAGCAATTTGGAACCTTTTATGCTGACATCTGCCGAAAGCGGGTAAAATTCTCATTTTGCAAACTGCCTTATTGACTATATCTGATACTTCTGCTATTTTGCAGGAACTGCGCTGGTGCAATATTATCAGGGTATGCTTCTCTCTTCTGGTACTATTGCCATTTTTTAAATTCTCATTTCTAACACAAGTTTGCTTTTGCAGCAAGATTTCTCTACCGAGAGAGCGAACGTAGCCAGCAGTGGGGACTTCACCATGGCGGCGTCTGAGGAGGACTGTTCAGACACCGAGGTCACCCAGGTGGTTCTCGACTCTGCTCCTCGTTCTCAGGCTGCTGCTGCTGCTCAGTGGTTGCGCCGACTCCCTCGCCGAGGCAATAGGACCTTGGCTAAACATTTTCAGAAGGCGGCGTCTGATGAGGAAGACTCAAAAGAGGAGTAATTCTTTTTTTATAATTTTGCTGAAGATTCTGTAAGAACATTGTATTCTGTAACATTTTTGAAAATGTATAAGATATCCCTTGATTTTGCAATGTGCCCTTTGGGGTTTTGTAAGTGCAGGTTGTATGCAAACAGGTACTCCATGCGGGGTTATGCAAATGGCACCGATTTTGGTGATGTAGGCATTCTGAATTGATGCTGCTGAATTTCTGTCTTTCTGGGTGCCACTTATGTGCGTCGCCTTGGTGCGCCGCCTAGGTGCAGTAGTTTCCTGTGCTATATAGGTGCGTCCCCAGAAATGGCGAATTTTGTTTCCTTTCCTGATACTAATCCCTTCTGCTTCCCTATAAAAATCTCGTGTTTTACGAGAAAAGCTGCTGCCTCTCGTGAAGAAAAAGCACAGCAGCCCTTGGTTTTGATTCTACAATGCATATCTTTGAGCACGGACGCATGCGCTATCATGGTATGGTCTACTATTATTTTTCTGCTTTGCTTCATGCAGAGTTTCATTATTTTGTCCTTATAGCAGATGTCTTTGCATGCTCTTCCTTGCATCACTATACCCTGCTGGATTTTATCAAGCTATTTCTGTTAGCTTTCTGCTAGCTTTTTGCAGATTTCCTTGTATTATATTATAAACTTTCCCTGCATCTCATGCTATTCTGCAGATTTTCTTTCTCTTTTTCACAGCTGATTTTTTTTTGCCTTGCATTGCCACCAGCTCCCTGCAGGTTTTTCTTGAAGATTATGCATGTTAGGATGCATGTTATGAAGAGACTTGACCATTTGCAGACTTTCTCCTGTTTTGCATCGTAGATTTTCCTCAGCATATTTTTTCTGTATTGTACCAGTTCCCCGCAGATTTCTCTTTCATTTTACTGCTGGTTCTTGCACTCTGTCTCTTATGAACAGGATTTTTTCTGTATATGCCTTTACATTTGATTTTTGCATGCAATATACCGCTGAACTTTTTCTACATCTCCTACTACCATGGCTGATTATGGCTTGTACTTGCAGAGTTATCCAAACATGGAGTCCCCGAAGTACTGCTCGGATACTTTGCGTGGCTGGATCGACGCATTGATGCCTAATGATCGAGAACAACTTAAGACTTGGGGCATATCATCCTCCCTCCTCAATATTGCCGAAGTAGAGGTTAATTGGCATTTGCTATGTGCCATGGCCCGTTTATGGAAGCCAGCCTTGCACGTGTTCCGCTTTGGGCAGGTGGAAATGACTGTCACCGTGGAGGAGGTCAGGCGCATCTGTGGCTTGTCGCCTTTTTTATCTCCATCTGTGTTTTTCTGCCATGATAGCTATGTCCATGTCGTGAGCCGTCTCATGGGCGTTGCCAAGGAAGACTGTGAGAAAAGCATTGTCTGCTGAGATGGTCCTACTCCCATGATACGCCTGGATTACTTCGATAGCATCATTGGTGCCTGCTCCTCGAAGCCTCTGTGGCTCTTCTACTTTGTGCTACGCTTCCTCGGGGAGCTGATTTTCAGTCACGGCCGGACAACTGTGGCTATTGAGGTGGCCGAGATAGCTTGGGCAGTAGTGGTTCGTCAAACCGACCTGGCTCCGATTCTGCTCGTCGAAACTTATGTAGGCTTGGACCGGGCGTCGAGGCGCTTTCGCCACTTCTATGGATGTGGTGCCCTAGTACAGGTAAGCAGATCATCTGACCATTAATAATATTCTGCTGTGCTATAATTAACCATAGTTCTCTTTTGTCAGGTCTGGTTTGCAGCTCACATGGGGATGAAGATTTTGCGCCCCCGGCCTTCCGTCTTTGAGGCCTATAGCTGCACCCATCATTTGAGGTCACTCCCGGGGGTGCATGAATTGTGTGACAAGCTGCGGAATCTCGATGTGGATTCTGTGACATGGTGCATCATATCTTGGGCATCACAGAACTTCATTGCCTTTTTTAACACCACGAGCATGCGACTTGTGGTCCTCCCTGGATTTTCTGGTGGCGTGGAGTACCATCCCGTCCGGGTTCTTTGCCAGCTCGGCTTCTGTCAGGACTCCATAGAGCAAAGCCCCTACCCAGATGGACTAAAAAAGTATGTAGCGGGCTCCTTTGCATCCACTACTGAGTTGGCCCGACAGATGAATGCTAGCATCAAGTCTTCTATTCTTGCCATCATCAAAGGCTCAGGCTGCACAGCTCGGTATGAGGCGGAGATCAGAGAGACATGGCCCCTAAGCGAGGATCTGCCTAGTGGCACCCATTTCACGGAGGCTAGCGGTTCAAAGAGGCTTCGAATTGATTAGATATTTGTACTCCTAATAGGACATAATAACATTGATATTGCTTTGCATTGTTTACTGATTCTTGCAAGTTCATATCTACTAACCAGGATCAATATGTCTTTGATTTCAAATTCCTCCGTTTAAAAGAAGTGACTATCATACCCCTGGCTGAATGCCTGCTTGGTCAGACCACGACTCATAAGGCAGCTGACATGCACCTGGTCGTAATATGAGCAAAAATGCCTTGCAAAGTGAATGCAATCTATGCTTTGACTAAAAAATGCGTCTTAGCTAAATGCTTATACGACTCATAAGGCAGCCAACATGCCCCTGGTCGAGATGCGAATAAGATGCCTTGCAATTATGCTTAAAAATGCATCCTAGCTAAATGCTAACACGACCCATAAGGCAGTTGACATGCCCCTGGTCGAAATGCGAAAAAAAATGCTTTACAAAACAAATAATGTTGCGCAAGATGCAAAGAAATGGCTAATAGATACATTGGTGCCCTCTGCACCAAGGAAGCCTGCTTTGCCTGCGATAAGAGGTGACACTGTCCTCGACTCATGTGATACTAACTTGAGCACTTAGGTTATTTGTGGCTCTCCTTTAGATTCATGGGCCTCATGCCAAATGCTTAGTGTCCTATTCCTACTTTTTTGAGGATTCATTTTTTTTCTCTCCCTCATAGGCATGCTAACTGACCCTACTCCTGCTTAAAGGTAATAAACACTTATGTTGAGGATGGTGGCTGCTATTTCCGTTGTGCTAAAGGGGTGGCTAGTCCCTTTGATCATTTGGGCATAGTAAGTGCATGGTTCTACTCCTCTCTAAGCTAAGAGGTAGGAGTAAGGTTGTTTACATGCCTCTCTCGGTGGAGCTCAGCTTCTGTCTGATACTTCTGTCTCCCCTTTTTTTTTTGTTCCTAGGTCTTGTGTATTTTTTTGTTGCTCACTCTCTTTCTAGACCTAACAATTTAACTCCCTCACGAGATATAGGTCCCATGGGAATTTGCACACTTAGCCCACTCCTCTGAAATCTTTCCCTCACATCCTAAGCTCTTAGGGTAGTGGCACATGAGGAGGACTTGACACATCTTGCAGGCAGGCTCTAAATTTTCCTCATTGGGCAATGATAATGCTGTACAAAAAAGAAAAGACAAGAATGCAAAGAATTATTTATGCTGTGCAATGATGCATGACTCGCGGTGCAAGGCATTAGGATCAGTTGAGAGTCATTGATAGTACTTCTTTAAATAGGAGGCATTGACGGGCTCTGACTGCTTCGTATGGTCCATGCCCTCTAGAATGACTGCTCCCCCTGACAGGGCTTTTTTGACCACAAAAGGTCCGCGCTAGTTGGGCCTAAATTTTCCCCGTGCATCTGGCAAATGTATGGCACGTAGGACCAAGTCTCCTGGCTCAAAGTGTCTCGAACGGACCTTCTTTTGATATGCTCGGGCCACTCTCTTCTGGTAGCATTGGACATGATGTAGGGCTTGCAGCCTATGTTCATCAATCAGGTCCAGCTGAACATTGCGGTCCTGTACCCACTTAGCCTCCTCTAGTTCCGCTTCTTTCAAGATCCTTAATAATGGAATCTCGACTTCGAAAGGGAGGACTGCTGCCATGCCGTACACCAAGGAATAAGGTGTTGCTCCTGTGGAGGTGCGGATGGAGGTTCTATAAGCCCATAATGCATAAGGTAGCTACTCGTGCGAATCGTTGTGAGTCTCGGCCATCTTTTTCAAGATCTTGACTAGATTCTTGTTAGCCGACTCCACTGCTCCATTCATCTGGGGTCGATAGGGGGAGGATCTGTGATGCCTGATTTTGCAACTGTGGAGGAAATCCTCAACTCTCTTTGCTATGAAATTTGTTCCATTGTCTGAAATGATAGCAAATGGAATCCCATATCTGGCGACAATGTTGTTCCTGATGAACCTTTCTGTAACAGCTGTTGTGACTGTTTTGTAGGATGCCGCCTCGACCCACTTTGTGAAATAGTCAATGGCTACCAGAATATAACGGTGCCCATTGGATGCGGAAGGGTGAATGGCCCCAATAACATCGATGCCCCAAGTAGAGAATGGCCACGGGGATGACATGTTATGCAGTTGCTGAGGGGGAGCGTGTATAAAATTGTCGTGTATCTGGCAGTTGTGGCATCTCCTGACAAAATGGCAGCAGTCTGTTTCCATAGTAGACCAGAAGTACCCTTGCAGCATGATCTTCTTGGCCAAGAGGATCCCATTCATGTGTGGGCCGCAGGTGCCTGCATTGACTTTCAGCATTAACTCATCTGCCTCCGTTTTGTCCACGCATCTGAGAAGCATCTGGTTGTAAGATCTTCTGTATAACTGCCCGGCCCCAACCACGTATTTGAATGTTAACCGTGTCAGGGTCTTCTTGTCTGAAGCAGAAATGCCAGGAGGGAAGCTGCCCGTCTCCAGAAAAGCTTTAATATCATTATACCACGGTAATTCAGCAGATAATGGCTCCTCTTGGATATGCATACAATGTGCTGGCTGCTCAATGCTCGTGACTGAGATGTCTATGGCTTGTGCCTCTGGGAGTGACAACCATGATGCCAAGGTTGCCAGGGCGTCTGCATATGCGTTCTTGGCCCGCTTCATAAAGGAAAATCTGACATCTTCGAATTCTTCAGTCAGTTTCAACAGGTGCTCTTGATATAACACCAGCTTCTGGTCTTTTGACTTGGGAAATAACCAGCATGGCATCGCCAAACACATGGAGTTCTTGGGCACCTTGGTCCTTGGTTATCTGTAAGCCGAATATGCAAGCCTCGTACTCGACTTCGTTGTTGGTGCATTCAAATGTCAGCTTTCTTGCAAAAGGGATAAGCTGTCCTTGCTGTGTTGCCAAAACTACATCGATGCCTCTTCCTCGCTTATTGACTACACCGTCAAAATAGAGGCACCATTGCCGCTCGTTCTGAGGCCCCTCTGGCTCATCATCACCCATTGCAAATAAGATACCCTCGTCTGGGAACTGGGTCTGCAGGGACTGATATTCCGGCAAAGGTAAGTCAGCCAAATGATCTACCATAGCATGTCCTTTCATGGACTTCTGCGTGACAAAGGTGATGTTGAATTGGGATAACATCACCTGCCACTTAACACATCTGCCTACCATGGCTGGCTTCTGGAACAGATATTTAATAGGGTCATGTCGACACAATAGGAGGATCGGGTACGCCATCATATAATGCCGGAGGCACTGGGTGGCCCACACTAGGGACAAGCACACTTTCTCTATCGGGCTGTATTTAACCTCGCAGTCGTTGAACTTTTTGCTGAGGTAGTAAATAGCTTTCTCTTTACGCCGTGATTCATCATGCTGCCCTAGAGCTGCGCCCATGGAATGTTGTGTTGTGGAGAGATATAATAGCAGAGGGCGTCCTGGCGTGGGAGGCACCAAAACTGGAGGCTTCACCAGCAATCACTTTATCTTGTCGAAGGTAGCTTGGTACTCCTCATTCCAAGAAGCTTGAGCGCTCTTTCTTAATAGCTTGAATATGGGCTCGCATATAGGTGTAAGCTGCGTAATGAATCTGCTGATGTATTGTAGCCTGCCTAATAAACCCCGAATTTCTTTTTCAGTGGTGAGAGGAGGCATGTCGATGATAGCTCTAGCCTTGTGAGGGTCCACTTCAATTCCCCTCTTACTGATGATGTAGCCTAGTAGCTTTCCGGAGGATACCCCGAATGCACACTTATTGGGGTTTAAACGGAGCTTGTACTTCCGCAGGCGTTCAAATAGTTTCCTCAAACATGAGAGATGGTCCTCGGGCTCTTTGGATTTGGCAATCATGTCGTCCACATATACTTCGACCTCTTGATGCATGAGATCGTGGAACAAAGCTGTCATAGCCCTCTGGTATGTTGCGCCTACATTCTTCAATCCGAATGGCATTACTCT
>JAMKQA010024343.1:0-10389 GCA_024699735.1 Posidonia australis
ATTACCTGTGGTCCTTAAGCCCACATATCATCTCATGGTCTATCATACCATGCATTAACACCCCTCACTGGGTCCACATTAATTCACATGCCATATTTTCTATTTTTCATAGAAAAACATCGTTTAAAATTAGCTTAACAACATGCATCTCATTTCATGAAATCTTCACACATTCCATACATTTATCATGTATTCATCATGCATTTATCCCCATTTAATCATCATTCATTATGCATTAATCAATTCCTTTCTGGGCTCAAAAACGGCATACCGTTTCCACTTCGGTATGCCGGAATACCCTGATTCGGCATACCGAATGGAACTCCGGTATACCAAAATCTCTTGATTCGTTTCGGTATACCGAATCCCTGTCAGATAACTCAGACACAGGGGAAAACGGTCGACCGAAATCCTTCGGTCGACCGAGGTCAACATCGTGGGGTACTGTCTGGGAGCAAAACGGTATGCCGAATCCAATTCGACATACCGTTTTCTGCTGTTGCAGAAAACTCCCCAGCCATCGTCCTCCTCTTCTCCCCCAAGTGGGAGTAGGAAACGGACCCCCCAAACAAGCACCATAAAATTCCAATAAAACATGGGGCGTAGACCTTCGAGTCTACTTCAAAACCCCTCAAACAAATCACAAATCCACTAAGCATGCTGATCTAACGAAAATCACAAAGCCATAGAGCTCAAAACGCATCACTGTACCATGCTTTCATAATAACCACGAAATCCACACAAAGCCCCATAAAATAGCATGATCACATCCTAAACATGCTATTCAACTCATTCACACCATTTCCACATTTTATCATGATTTAAACAACATTTCCATGCATTAAATCCATTTTTGCCCTAACATGGCACATGCTGCAAATGGAAGAGAAGAAAGGATGAGGACGCGTACCTGGCTCCGGCGAGCCTCGCGTACCCTCCTCCGATGGTACACAACACCAGCCCAACCTCCCCACGCTCGCGCGAGCTCTCCAAACGCGCGCAGCCTCCGCAGCAACCACCCACTCCACTCGTTCCCTCTCAACACCTCTGCTTCTCCCCTGAGCCAAGCACCTCCTCTTATAGCTCCTCGCCATGCCAGCCTCCCCGAATCCCGCCGGCGCTCCCCAGCTAAGCCTAGCTCTGCGCGGAGGAGATGGATCGTGCAGCCTTCTCCCGCTAGGGCTCACGGGGTCGGGAAGAGGAAGACTGGTCACCTGCACCGCACGGCTGGCTCAGCTGACTCTTGACTGAGTCCAGGCCTAAGGCCCAAAGCCCAAGTGGTTCCACCACACACACGGTTCTCGAGGCAGAACCGACCCACTGGCCACAGATACACACCACAGGGGAGAAACCAGAGCACAGCACACAGAGGGAACCCACAACCAACAAACACAAATTGGATTTACCATTAATAAACCATATACAAATAATTACAAGAAATCCATGGTTTATACTAAAATGGAAATATCCAAGCACAGATGTTACAATCTCCAATAGAACAAGGGGGAGATTTCGAAGATATAATTTTTTTCCTAACAGAACCAGATCTTGATTCCATTAACGAGATTGTTTGATTTGCATCTCCTAAATGACTGATTCTACCATCACATGATAGTTCAGTAGTTTGTATTGCATAAATTAATGTAGCCATACCTTAGGGGGAGGAGAAATTTTGCCCCCTAGAAGATTTAGAGGAAGAACGGTCACTCGAAAAACCTCCAGGACCCAATGAAAGAGGAGAGATTTCTAGAAATGACGGATCAATTTTTCTCTTGAGAAAAACATTAGGCGACTAATCGAAAATCAATCTGCTACCTACCTGCCTATGGATTTTATCTTCAATTAGAAATTCCTAGAGTGATTTATTACTACGATTTCTCATAACATCAATATAGGAGAAGACAAGCAAACCTAAAAGTCTTCGAGACATAAGACACAACCAAAGCATCATTCAAAAGTAGAAGGATGACGAAGGAAAGAACTCCCAAACTCATTCTCTAGCTCCCCAACCAATGACTAGATCGGCAGAGAGAAGAAGAGAATCACACGTTACACCAAACAAAAATAGAAAGGAAAAAAAGAAAGATGTTGTAATAAACTAAAATGATACCACATAACCTGCCAAAATCCTTTCAAAAGCAAATGCTGGCGTCTACGAGAGCAAAATCTAAAGCTTTGAAGCCCGGGTTGAATTTCGCAGCAAACAGATTGCATGTACAATTTGGATGTACCAAATCCTTTCACAATATCAGGCATCCATAGAAATTTCCTAACAGAAGGACACGAAACGCACGGATGATCCGCCCTTTAGGAATGTCTTAAGTTTTAAAAAATGATCCGTTCTCCATTATAAAATTTGTCGAACATAATAATTAGGTAAGAAAGCTGTTTAAATGTAACACCGTAACAAGCGTAGCACTTAAAAAAGTCTTGAACTCTTGACACATGTTAGAACCAATTCAACCAAATAGGCCACCACTGAGCCTAAATTCAGCTTATGCCTTCATCAACTCTCGTTTCATTTATCATATGATGTCACAAAGATGAGTAACGACGTGAAGAAATCATTCCATCATGACATCCACTCCACTAAAACCATTAAGTGGTCCAGAGATGAGAGAAAGTAGGGAATCACATTAAAAAAAAAACGTTACCATTCCCAGCAAGTATCCTTACAGCATATGATGAACCTCAATGGTTAGATTCCATCTTCATATTAATAACATGGGTAGATCTTCACCAAAGACAACAGCAAACTAAGTTTTACAAGAAGACGAAGAAACAAGTCTCTGCATTTCACAAAACAACTGAAGCACAGCACCAAGTCTATTACCAGTACACGTTTCAAAGCTACTACTGCTAACACAGAAAACTAACACGGAGCAAGAGACGCCTCTGATTCCATTATCTTCCATCTCATAATGCATCAACCAAATCACTAGTGCCAAGACTCTTGCAAGGAAATTCTTCCGGTCAAGTTCAACGCCCAAAACTGAACTGCTATGAGCTTCACATGAAACAAAGAAACAGATAAAGTATACATAATGCAAGAAAACAAAGGAAAAACATCCGTACAGCATTTGGAGATAACTCGTACCTAGTGATGGTTCTCTTTCAGCAATCCCCTGAAAGCTGGAGAGGTGATGCCTCGCCAGACCAACATGAAATAAGCAGAAAAGACTTCAACACAAAAAGTATAATGATCATGATATGAAGACACACCAAGAAAACTAACCTAAGTATGAACAGAAGAGAACATAGAAGGAGAAGAATGCGATGCAAGATAAGAAAGAGAACTAACCTAAAAACGACAAAAAAGAAAACTAGCCTAAGTTCAGGAGTTGAAAAGAGATAAGAGTAAGGGGGATCATATTTTAGTTCCTGCCCAAGCTTTTCCCTTTTAAAAACCAGAAAAAGATGGTGAAGGCAAATGATCCTCACAGAAAGTCAAAAAATTAAGAAAGAGAAATAGAGTGGTGAGAATGAGAGGTGGAAAGTGGGTGGAAGATTCCTGTCTAATTTCATGACTAGAAAACCAACGAATCTGATAGCAGAACTATGAAGATACATGAAAATGGTCACACAACAGGTGAATGAGCTAAATAACTGAGACTACAAATGCAAGGCTGGAACTTGGAAACAAGGAATAAGAAAATTCTACCTTTAGACAAACGATCCTACACTATTATCCAAAAAGATCCTACGCTATGCATGAAAACCTAGTGCAAATTTCTAGGTGAAGAACCCGTAGCACGATCTACAGAATATAGCACTGCATTTCAACCATTGGAAGACACACTAACTGAAGTGCATGGCTGTTCCAGAACTTCCCAGCATGTTTTCCACTAAACCTCCAGAGTTTAGTTCCATCAACTTCATAGTCACAACAAATGATCCATCACCTTGAAAAACTTTGGACAAAAATAAAATCCTGCATTCCAACAAGCGATTTCTGAGCATTTCCACAGCTTTGGTGCCATTTCATCCTTCTCTATATTTAACTTTCAGCACTACAGTCCATAACCAGAACTTGGGCCTCACTTACAACCATCCACCCTTGAAGAACCTGCTTTTACAAGACAACTCTCCTCTGCCAGATTGCAAAGACCTGCAAACATCTCTGACGTAACTATATACAACTTACCTACAACTACACTAGAAGATATATACAGAGCACCGCCACCCCCTTCTGCTCCAAAGCTTGTCTGGCTCAGTCATCAGACACATCCAAGTGAAGGATGCGTCGCAGATTCTCAGTAGCATAAGCATTACTGAAGAACGGATCATTAGTAGGTGATGCATATAACTCCCGGGTGGGAGAAGATGGAGCTGACTTTGCAATAGCATGCACCTTAGTATCAGTCTCAGGCCTTTGCAATTCAAAGGAGGAGCTGTGTTTCTGCCGAAGTGAGAACTTGGGAATAGGCAAGGAACTAGGTGGAGGTGAGTTTGAGTACGTAGGTCCAGCCCAAAGTTCTGAGCATAAGATGTCATCACCAAAAAGAGTTTCATCTCTATTGGGAAGCTTTGAGGACAAGGGAATTGGATCGCTTCTCCTGCTCTGCTTTGACGGTTCTGAATTGAAAGATGAGAGTTTTCTAACGGAAGGGGCATCAAAGACTGGTAGAACTGCACCAGGAGATGAGAGAATACCAGTGCTCGACTGGAAGGTGCGGCAATTGATGCCCTTAAAGCCTCTTGAAGGAGAGGAAATTAACCCATCAGAGATCTGGGACCTGCCTCTGCTGTAATATTGACTTCGATGATGAGCAACAGCAACAAGGGTCTCCATCTTCTTGTGTACGGTTACCAATGAAAATACACTATGATATCCCAAACTAAGTCAAATCTATGATCAGCTGAATGAAACAAAGAACTCGTGGTCAAAATCTGTAAATCGAGCCTCCTGATAGCAATAAGATCTGACAAAAAACAAGTATTGAAGAAAAGGCACAAAATCAGAGTTTATAACATCTGTATGGAACCTAAAATATGCGTAGTTATTAAACGAGCAAGTACAATAAATTTGAAACCAAACAATAAAAGTTCGACCAGATAAAGAAAATTCTATGAAGTGAAACAACCATATGTGTAAAAAGAACAGGCCATTTCTGAAATGAGATTGCCCAACAATTGCAGAAACAACGACGTACACGTTAATATGTGTAGATAGCAAAAGAATATTCGAACCATCTAATCTCCTTGTTTACTTCGCACAACGAAGATGAACACCTATTTCAAACGACAACAGATCCTATCATCCAACGAAACAAAAAGCCAAACAAAATAAAACTAAGCATAGATCTACCATACTTGATGCCAAACCAAAACAAATAATAAAGGTTTGACTGAAAATAACGTATCATATGATCTGATACAGCTACAAGATATTAATAATAGTGAAAAGCTACTTCCGAATCCAAAGTGGCCAAGGCTTCCAGAGCCTCATCTAAAAGACTAAAACAACCAAACAAACATGAAACACAAACATACATATCAGTATTTTAGCTAAAACTCGAAATTATTCCAAACCACACAAATTTCTGGTTACTTTACTGAGTCCAGGATGAGATCCAACCTCACGCAACGAAAGATCTAAACCAAACAAAAAAAAGGGAAAAAAGGATGGTCCCCACGTCAAACCATCAATCTTGACGCCAAACCGAAGCAGACACAGACTTTGCCACCAAATCGAACCCAAAAAAGCTAACAAAACTTCCCGATTCATCGTATCACAGTGGAACCTCTCGAAAAGTTGCTCAGATCCACGGCATCTACGAAACACCCAGAACGATGAGCAAAAACCACAAAATTTTGGGGGAAAAAAACACAGAAATTCATCATGCAAGAGCAGAATCTACACATCAAAACCCACAATAAAAAAAACAACTTTATTCGCAAAAACATAAAACACCACACACTTCCACAAACACCTTCCAGACCACGAAAAAAAAACTCACCAAATCATCTGAAAACAGAAGAATCTCTCGAGAAGATGCTCAGATCCACGAAGGAAGTCGAAACCCTAAAAACCGCACAACGACACCATATCACCATTTTTTTGCTGGGGCGCACGAAAACCTTCGGACAGAAAGCAACCCGTCCAGATCTTGTTCCAGCAAAGATCCCTTGCTTCTACACAGGAAAGGCTAGGGTTTTCGTTTCTACGCCCCAATCCAAAATCTAGGGTTTTGGGTGTTTTTTCGTCCTCTCGTCCTCTCCTTCTTATTCTTTTCTCTTTCGGTTTTGAGGCAGCGACGTGAGATCGTTGGGGGTCGACACGTATTTCTCTGAAAGGAAGAGAGGAATGCAGTGCGAATGTGATGCGATAAAATGGGATCCTAACCGTTGATTTGGGCGTGGAAGGTGATAATGAGGGTGAATGTACAAGTCGCGACGTGTGTGTCGTGTCGGGGGCGTTGAACACGGATCTCAGACGACGTGAAGTCCGATAGTGGGGGCCCTCTCGCAGCGATGGGGTGTCGAGGGAGGCGGAGTGAATAAATAACCCCCAATATTGAATCTATTTACAATTTAATACATAACGTCCGTAGTCGTCAAAACGTTGCTTTTTTTTTCCAAATAGGTAAAGTAATATATATTAATGCAAAAATCCTTCTAGGTAAGACCATCGAGCATAAAGTATACAAAATATAGTTCAGTTCCTTTAACATAGGAAGGCCTCGTATAAAAGTATAAGACAGTGTTTTAAATTACATAACTAAGCAATTAAAATATTCAATCAAACTCGAATACACAGATATGCAATAAGGTCAGAGATAGCTGCAGAGATTAATGGTTGCTGTCTGATCGTAGGAGCCATAAGAGGGGTATCCGTAATTGGCTGAACTTGATCCCAATTATTCTTGATTTTGTCGAGGGTTTGGATGAAAATGTCCTGTCCATTGCTGCCCTACTGGTCCAGAAAGAAACATAAGGCAAAGCATGTTGAAATATTGAGGTAATATTCCTTTGTGATTATAAAAAAATAATATTATTTCTGTTAAGTCAAAAAGCTTAAAAAATAGTAAAAACTAGGAAAATCCATTCGATATGAAAGATTAAACTTAAGTACATTATAATAGAAAAAGGTCTCAAAAATTGACTTACAATGTGAAAGTTTATTTGTATCAGATAATAGAAAATCCCAAATAACTCTAGAAGCAATACAATTCAATAAGATATGATGAATTGATTTAACAGTATATTGGCAAATATTACATGATACAGATCGAGTCCATTCTCTTTTTTGTAAGTTAACTTTAGAGAGAATTTTTTTACGACAAACTAACCAAGTAAAAATCTTAACTTTCAATGATATTTTACTCTTCCACATAAAATTATTAAACAAAGACCTGAGTCTACCATCATTCAGATTAATATAACAATTCTTAACAGAAAAAGTAGAGTTAGAAGAAAGATACCACAAGATTTAATCCTTCCTTTCATTCATCTGTGTTGAATTTAACATGCCATAGAAATTGACCACTTCTGGTCTTGAGATCTGATTAGAATTAAAAAAGTGTTGTTCAAAATATGACTTTCCTTTAACCAGATATGTCCCTATTAGCTTTTGTAGAGTGCATTTCCTATTTTTAGCCATGGAATAAAGGTTGGGAAAGAGGTATTTTAAAGAACTATAAGATCTCCAATGATCTTGCTAGAATAATAGCTTCCTTCTATTATTCACATTGTATCTTAAAAAAGGAGAAATTGATGGATAATGTGCTCTGAGTTGCTACCAAAGTGAAGAAGAATGGCTAGATGATGTGTTTAACAAAGCACCAAACTCATGATGAAATAAATATCTGTTGTGCAAAAGGGAATGCCATTTATGAGAAATATTACTGTGACCATGCCTACCCGGGGGTTCCGGCGCGGAGTCGCAGTAGAGGGAAGGAGATCACAGTCATGCCAAGATGACGAAGGCGCAATGAAAGATAAAAGAAAAGGAAAAGGAGTCGCTACCTAGTCTTTTAAGGGAAAGACGAGGAAAACCACAAAAAGATGAATGCCTAACGTGCAGATGTGAAGGCTGAATGTCTGCTAACCAGATGATGGGTAAGGATTCCTATTACGCACGAGGAAGGTGTTATGCACCCTCATTCGCTCGAAAAACTCGATCTTTCTAGTCCAATTGCTTGCTAAAGGCTAGATGAATGTTTGCTAAACCTGGATCATGCTCTAATCATGCTAATATGTATGCTATGACAAGACTAAATGGATGTGCAAGACGATGTGTGAAAATTATGGAGAAAGCCACACGAATTGACAAAATCGTAGAAAATCACATGAAATGACGAGGTTTTGTTAAAGAATACTTTTGAAAAACATAATGATATCAAAAGATGACAAGCCAAGTCAACCCGAGTCCTCGGAATTATGGAAAAAGTCGTGAAAATCGAAAAGGGAATAATCTGTGGTAGGGACAAATGTCGGCCTTCAGGCCTGTTAATGTACGCCCTCGGGCGATGAAATCCAAATCAAATCAAAAAGCTAAAATGTAGGATTAAAGCCAATCAAATCGGATATCGGATAAGAAACTTTGAAGACAGAGTGAATCAGAATCATGTAAAAAGTCATGAAAATCAAAAAGGAGAAAATAATCCGTAGTGGGGACAATGTCGGCCCTCAGGCCTGTTAATGTACGCCTTTGGGCGATGAAATCCAAATCAAATCAAAAATCTGAAATGTAGGGTTAAAGTAAATCAAATTAAACATTAGATAAGGGATTCTGAAGATAAAGTGGAGAAAGGAACCCACTAAAGAAAAGGCATGAGATGTTGGCTCGCTAAATGCACATGTGAGGAAAATTGATATGAAATGTACAGATAAATGCCTACGTGAAAGTGATGCATGGCCTAAGTTGTATCAAAATGTGTGCCAAATGTCTAGAAGATGTTATTTGCAAGAAGCAAGGAAGAGAAAATCAATAAAAAGATGTAAGCGCAATAAGGGACAAACATAGGGGCCAAAATGCAAAATTCACAGAAAAGAATGAGAAACTGGATGAAAAATATGCTCATGACATCTATCCTAACATGCAAATGATGGGTCCAATGTCAATGTAGCACAGGGATGTAAAAGTTACACTTGGATAATTTCCTGGAAAGTCAGGGTCTAAAGTGCAAAATTCACACATGAGTGCAAATGTGGCCAAAATGTAAAGCTAAGGATCAAAACTCAGTGAAGACATGATTTCTAAATGGGATCAATGATTAAATGCAGAATATGAGGTGAAATGAGTGAAAAATGACTCAAAAACATGACGGAAAACATTTAAAACCCTAAGCGATGGATTTGGAATTAATCTAAGGGTTAAAATGTAAATTTTATGCTCAAAATTGATTTAATGTGAATCCAGAGACTTTTTTGCAAAATCTTAGGGTCTGATTGTAATAAAAATGAGGCTTTTATGTTGGTTAATGCATTTATGAAGTTTCTTGAGGTCTAAAATGCAAAATGTACAAGGAAAACTCATTTTTTTAAGTTCTGGGAGTTAAATGCAAATTTTTAGGACCAAACTGTAAAGAGAAATCAACTTTTTTGATGGACAGTGTGATTTCTGAACAATTCAGGGCTCAGATTGCAAAATTCTCAGGGAAAAAGTATTTCAGAAAACTTCAAGGACCTAAATGCAAATTTTCAGGATTTAAATGTGATAAAAACTCAATTTTCATGATAATCAGTGTAATTTTTAGAATATTCAGGGTTCAGAATGTAAACTTCATTGAGAAAATCATTTTAAACGTTTAGGGGCTAAATGTAAATTTTCAGGACTTAAATGTGATAAAAATATGCATCAATTGGTTAAAAATTAAAAGATGAACTCTTCAAGGGGCAAAATGCAAAATTCATAGGCAAATAAAGAAATAAAGATTATTTTAAAACATTAGGGATTAAAATGAAAATGTCTGGACCCAAATGTGATAAAAAAGGATTGAAATGTAATAAAACGAGGACTGAATTGCAAAAATAAAAAACTAACAAGAATGGGCCATAAAAGGCCCATTCGAAGATCGCCGGCGCTCTGCCGCCGGCGATCTTCTCCGGCGCTCTGCCGCTGGCGATCTTCTCCGGCAACTTCTTGGAGGCTCTCCAGGGAACGACAAGGCGAGGGAAGACCTCGGTGAGCATCATGGGGTACGGCAAGGCTCCAGGAAGCCACGGCGAGGCTTGGGGAGGTCTAGAACGTCCCCCCACCTCGAGCTCCAGCGAGAAGCTCGGCAGCGGTGGCTGGGGCATCGCGGGACGTCGGGCTGGCGGTGGAGCGGCGCGGGAGGCTTCGGCACGTGGCGGGGAGTCCTCCGGAGGTCTTGGCTTGGAACAGGAGGCGTCGGGTTGCGCCATGGGCCTCTCGTCGGCGAGCGGCGGCGACTGCGGGTGCGG
>JAMKQA010024345.1:0-22403 GCA_024699735.1 Posidonia australis
TGATCATAATCAAGCATTTTTAGATTATTTAATGTATTGTAAAAGTTGAGCAACTTTTGCCAATTTCATCGACATATTGTGCATGAGTTAAATGCTGATGTGCTATGTTTTTGGGATATCCTAATGAGACGGGTTATCATTAGATAAATATATAGATATATTACATATGAATTAATGAATTCCTAGGTTAGTAGAATTCCTAAAGCTTGTAGGTTTTCAGTTTGGCTACGTATCCTTTGGAATTTGACTTGGCTTGTAGAGTGAGAAGAGACATGTGAGATGAATCTATTGCATGCCAAACTTGATCACACGAGGGGCCTCATTTGGGTACGTAGGTCAATGCAGATCCTTTGGGAAAACACAAGAGTCAAACGCGTGATCAAAATTAGCCACAAAATTCCTCATGACTATAAACTGAAGAATTTTGGTATTATGGAGTGGCACTATCTACTGAGTCATTATTTCTTGTCGTATTTACTTGGTTCCGTATCTTGTTTTGATTCGGAGCAAGAAATGATAGAATTTCGTCTTATTTATACACATAGATCTTGTTCCTATTATTATGGAGAATCCTCTCGATGGGTAGAGTCAAGATAAAAGTTTGTACTCTCGATAGTAAAAGAGATCTTCCTCCATAAACCATGTTGCGGTGCATCCTCTTTTGCGGAATAATTTTGTTCGTGCATTATTTTATAAAAGTAGATCTGGATCGATGATATTGTGATCATTTAAGTTCTAATGAGAAATGGATAATTAAGAATATCTTTCTGAGCTCATCCCCATGTAATCTTTCGAATATCTAATGAAAGTAACAGAACAACCCTTGTTCTATTAGTTAAGAAAAGTATATTAAATCGTTTTAAGTGTTAAGTACAAACTAAGTGGTTACGTTGTAAAGAGCGGGTTCTATTTTTCTTACGTGAAGCAAGCTAATAAAGAGTCGAACTTGATGAGTACGTGTAATTTTAGCTACCATGGGTAATGGCTTATTCTAGTGAGTATAATTCAAAGCAGTAGTTTATCTAAATTTATTGAAACAAAATAATCGAATAAGGAAGAAACGAAAGTATGCATGCATTCCTTCGATCAAAATTAGCATGCATGCTGGCCGAATAAGTTGTGAAATTTCAAACTAGGCGAAGAACATGAATCTTTGGAAGAATACTAAGCGAAGAAGCCAATTCAGTAGCAAGCGAAGAGAAGAAAATAAAAAACATGTGTTAGTGGAGATGGGACCCATGTGTTAGAGGAGAAGGATAGATGTTTGTGGTGGCGAGAGAAGGCAAGGACGAGCCGACAAGAGGATGAAAACACGAACCTCCTCTCCAGTCTCCACAGTCCACACACAATGCTGTGGGTCCTACTTCTCAGTTAGTGGGCGGTGTTGGATGGAAATATACATGTATTCAATTCCGCGTGCTTTCACGAACACGGAAAATTTGATGGCGACAGCTCCACGATTGCGAAAGTGGACGGTCGAGAAGCCCAAATTTATGCAGGGATTTCTTTTGTCCGGGCTCAGGTGGACTCGAATTGACGAGCACGTTTGGTCATAGTGACGTGCACACACTACGCCGATGGCAACACACCCTTTTTCCTATGCTTGTACATTTGGAGCTCATGATCGATTCGTGTGGATTCAACAAGCCTACGTACGGGCTACGGGTGCTGTTTCGGAAATGATTTCTGCCCTTCGATCGACTTGTAGCCTATTCCAAGTGCATCAAATGATGCCAGTTGAGGTTGTCGATGGATGACAAGCGCTTGTCCGTTTTACCCATTATTGCTTTATCTATTGACATTTTTACTAGGACAAAGGAATTAGTTTGTTTCCTACTCGTTTTGTCCGTTGTTCCTTTCGTGTAAGGATACATATGTCAATTTTCAACTTTATTATTCTATGTTTTTTTTTTATATACTAGTGAAATATCCATGCATACTGCACTCATTAAATCAAACAAAATTACGAAAAAAATAATATTGGTTGAAACAGTTGTAGCATGATTAAATAGTGTAGCAGTTATACTAATAATTGAAACAGTTGTTTGATGATGTTATTTATATTCAATCAATAAAAAAAAATTTTATATTGGTTGATATTTTTAAATTGATGATATCGTATGTGCATATAATATAAGTCGATGAGTATCTTATCTGGTTTACCTGATGCATACTCGCTAACTGCTCTAAAAATGGATTGTGGATAGACCAAAATATGATCAAGTGATTATTTGTATCGGTACCCAATCTTTGGACACCTAAAGGTACACAGGTGAGGCCTTATCTATCCTGTACCTGCCCAATTGGCAGTCCTCATGGGAATCGACATTGCTTCAGAACAACTCTCAACGTGAGTGTTGCTAGCAGAGAATTGATTCCTAGATGTTGTAAGAGAGTAAGAAATGGTCAATTCCCAAACACATCTTAAAATTATTTACTTAAGTTTTGTTGTTCTTTTGAAATTGTAATTTACTATTTTCTCAATAGAGCACATAAATGTCGAATATTTTATTTGCAGATATGATTGACATAAAATAGAATGCCCTACTTAGGAATCTATAAATATTCTAACTAACTGATCAACTTAAGTAGTTCAGTTGATGAAAGCATTGTGGCTTCATAATTTCCACAGTGACTCAATTCTTGATGTCAACAATTAACGACCAATTCAAAAAAAAAAAAAACGTTCTCATGTTCAAACTATATACGTTACGTCAAAATTGGTAGATTAATCTGTGATTGACAAGAAAGTACTATCATTTGTCTCGAGTTATTCATCAATTATTTGTGAGATACACAATACAAAAGTTCACTCTAGTAATTATTTGGATTCAAGTTTTGTAGTTCGAACCTAAGTTTAAGAGACTTGTGGTGAAGCTACCTTCTCGCTATGAAGGAAAATAAAATGGAGGAGTTTGTAATCCCTCATTTTTCAAAGAAGACAAATTCCTTTCAAAGTCCTAAATTCTTGATCAAACTACGATTTAATCACTTAAAAAGAAACCAAACAATGAAATTATAAGGAAATTCCCTCCAACTTCTACCAAATCCTGCAAAACAAACATGTCTAATATAGTGTTCTGACAAAGCCACAAAGACATGATATAGTATTTTATATGTTACTTTTTAAATTCAACTATAAATATTCAGATATGTAACATGTGAATCCGAACATATTCAGAAGTAGGATGCACAAATATCTTTTGAGACTTGGCATAGCTCCCCACAGTATTAGTAATCTCACATTCTTCAGATAGCGGCTCGAGTGGATAGTTTTACTCCAACTACTTTATTGCCATGGAGAGGCAAACCCAAGCACAAGCTGAGGCAAGAATTTGCATACAGGCAATAAGCGACAAACATTAAAAGTGCGGGCACAACAGCGTTCAGTTTTTAATGTTCACCAAACATGATGATATTTTTCAACTGGTGGAGACCTTTTGAAACACCATGGGAAGAGATCGACTGAACTGCACGGCAAAAGTTTATCATGCAGGATATATACATGTACTACCTTGCCCTTCCATGGATGGCTTTTGCTGACTCTCAACTTGTCCATTTTCTTTCCTTCAAGAGTAAATGTACCTTCCCATCACCTAACATAATGATATTGTTGCAAGAAGGTGATCTTAGAAACCAGAAAGTGCTGTGTTTGGTCAAATATAAACTTTTAGGTTGATTGTGGAGATTAGTTACCCAATCGACAGCATGGTACTTGGGAGGATATCAAATATCGCAGTGATGTTCATTTTTCAGCAGTGAACTGCTGAACAGCCCTCGTCTAACAAAAGGTTTGGGAAAGGAGGGAACATTAATGCGTTGGTTTCCTACCGTGTTAAAGATTTCTGGTGGAAGGGGACTTGCACGCTCTTCACCAGTTCTATTTGATAACGAAGTGCTAAATTTACGAATAAACGCCAACATGCTAATGTGACATGGAGTAATTTGCACGTATCTTATTATGTCTTAAATTTACATTGTATATCCTCCGTATTAAGTTACTGGAAATGAATTACCACAACAACTATATCTAGTTTAGAGAGAAATATATTCCCTAACAATTGAGAATGACGGAAAGATAACTATCTAGATATAACTGCAAGCATGATCCCTAAATTGTTTGATATGGAATTATTCCAATAAATACACATACATACCATGGTCCTTGTACATGTGTTATGACATATGATATCAACCATACACGTTTTCTTTTGAAAAAGGAAAACAAATTGTCAACCATGAAAAACAGTTCCATACATAATTTCCTTTGTGAAACTTCTGAAAAGCAATGATTCTTTTTCTTCTTCTTTTTTGTGATTTTGAATAGTCAAAAATTACTGGTAGAAAATTTTTAAAAGATAAATTTTAGAAAAAATTTAACTTTTTATTAAAAAAAAATAATTTCCAAAGCAATTTCAAATGGATGATGAACTTCTGCCTTTGTGTTTGACTTAAGGGCTATTTGATAATAATTATTGAGACCTGTTTTAAAAATATGTATATATACTTATTTCTAAAAAGTTAAATCAAACATCATTTTTAACTATAAATTATTTCGATACATGCAGCGGTTTCTTGTTTATATATAAAAGCTCTTAAAACATTGATTTCAAAAGAGTTGGGCTCTAACAAAACGGGTCGATAACAATAACTTAACAAACCAAACACGAGCCATAGGCGTCATGAGACCATCGCGTCGGAGAAAACCTGACACCCTTCGCTCCTGTGATCTTCTGAACAAAGCTACTCCCTTCGACTAGCAGGCCTTCAAGAGCCGTTTAATTGAAAATGATGACCCTGCGGTCGCAGAATCTTGCCCTCCCCGTCGCAGACATGCTAAACATTCCCCCTCTGCCTCCATCGTCGGTGCTCAGGTAAGTGCTCCCGAGAAATCGCTAATTTCCCCTGCTAAGCCCCCTGTTCCCTCTGAAATCCCTTTCGATACCCCATCGGAATCATTTTGCTCGGAAGTTCGAGCAAGGGGATTTAGGTTGGCTAGATTAGGGGCACTTTCTTTTATTTCAATATACACCAGATTTGGTGCTGCTTCTTGGGTAGATGTTTGTGAAACGATTGGACAGGATTTTTGATAATTTTTTTATGCCTAGTATTTTTCCATGTCATTGTTTTGAATTTCTCAGTAAATGTACCCTTCCATATGAAATGAATCTTGATATTTTTTTGGTTAGATCAAGTACATCTATTTCCCATCTTTCAGACTTTGTTTTTACGAGCAAGGGGAGGGATATACTCTCTGATCGGCCTGCCAGGGTTCTACCCTGCGATCCTATCTGCGCCTCCACTCCGGAGGTAGTGAATAGTGACGAGCCCGGCATTTTAAATCTCTCTAACTTTCTGAGGGTTAACCCTCCCTCTTCCAGTTCTGGGGGTGCTATCTCGTCGGAGCCGTCTCTGGTTCCATCTCTCCCTGCTCCGTCTGAAGGTTGTATGACCGTCGTTTCCTCTTCCGGTCAATGGAAAACCATTGGGACAGATTTCCTAGGCTCTGATAGAGGCATTAGGACTACAGGGTCCCCTTCGAATTCCGTGTGGGATTACACGGTGTATTCGCCACCAATTATCGTAATTCCAGTTATAAGCATCATCTTGCGAAAACTAATTGGTTAAAGGAAAATATAACTGATAACTCTAATGATTATATTAATGCATTTTCGGCAGACTCTTTAGCTTCCCAAGCTGACGGCTTCGACTGTGATGACATTATTACATGCAGTACTTGTCCTTCTCAAGACATTAATTCATCACATGCGGCCTTTAAATCCTTCGAGAACATACCTCGACATTCCTCCCCCTTCAGCGGGCTTTCGTGCATATCGAACTATATCTCTAACACAAAGATACTTTTTGACAACGGACATCTTCACTGTAATTCCCCCCCACCCCACCTCTTCCTTGTGAGATAAGCTACTCAGGAGCTAGCAACAGATTTGCTCCCTTCTCTTCTCCTGCAAAATCCCCCTTTCGCTTTTCAGGGCTTGGAACCTCACGAGAAAACTATTAGTCCTCTGTCTCTGAAGAAGGTTGGAAGGTGGTATCAAGGAAGAGGTCCGCCTCTCCCCAAGTAATTTTCTGTCGCTCTACTGGGAGGTGTTTCAGTTGTGGTATTCGGGGTCATCAAAAAAAGCACTGTAAGTTTGCTGGAGTTTGTTACAAATGTAAAGCTCCTACTCATTCTGTAGCAATTTGTAAATTTTTTCAGGCCACTCAAGTCTCTACCAGGCAATCTCACAACATGGATCGTCTTACCACTCTCTAGCCCACAACTTTACCCTCTTCTGAAGCAGTGTGTAATCGCTTTTTAGTTCTATCTCGGAGTGCTATAATCACCTCCCACTTTTCCCAGCTAACTAAACAAATTTTAGCTCATCATATGAAGACATGCTGGCCTTGCGCTTTTGAAGTAGAGGTTCAAGCATTCTCTCCAAGCAAATTTCTGCTGGTCTTCCCTTCAACCAAAGTTAGGAACGAATATCTGAACATGTATGGAGCATCCTTGCAAATGATCTCTGGCTAAATTTAAAAAGGTACTTGCTGTCTACGACTGCCTGGAGAAAAACGACATGGCCGGTCCTTCAGAAGTTGCCTCAGAGACCCATCCCTCCACTCCTATACATGCCCCAGGTACAAGTGATTCTCCCCTGTAAATTCTGTCCCTTTGAATACAGATTTACATCCTGATAAGTCTGCTTCAGCTCATACTAGTTTTGAAAGTTCAAATTCTGGTGAGAATGCTAGTCACTTGTTGCATGATGCACTCACTTGGGAGTCATATGAGCAATTTATTAGTTTTTGCAAGAAATTGGATATTTTACTAACTAACACAGTAGAGACTAAGAATTTCCTTGACTCTATTAGAGATGATCAAGGTGTACCTTGTATCAATTTAAAGGATAATGCAAATTTGGTTGAGAACCTTGCTTCTCTTTCTTTATCCCCCCAGTATCTATGATCATTTCAGCTTGGAACATTAGAGGGTTGGGTTCCAGAGGGAAAAAAAGAGCCATTAACAATTTAGTTAGAACCAATAAATGTAACATTTTAATAATTAGTGAAACTAAATTAGAGAATTTTTCTTCCAGTATTTTAAGATCCCTGGGAGCTAGACTTTTAAATCAGTGGTCTTTCATTCCATCGATAGGTGCTTCAGGGAGAATTCTAATTGGATAGGATGATAGAGATAAAACATTGGTTAATACAATATCTGCTTCATACAGTCTGTCCTTAAACTTTAGAAATCATTCAGATGGATTTGATTGGTGGCTCACAAGTGTCTATGGTGCTTGTGATCACAGACTTAAAACTGAATTTATTGAGGAACTAAATTCCCTTAGCAAGAGGATGAATACCAAGTGGGTCATTGGGGGAGATTTTAATTTAATTAGATATCCTCATGAACATTCTACTAGATGTTCCATAACATCTGATATGAAACTTTTCAATGCTTTTATAGACAGTAACTTTTTAGTGGATTTATCCCCAAGTAATTTTAAATACACTTGGTCTAACATGCAATCACAACCCACTATGGTCAGACTTGATAGATTCCTCATATCACTAGATTGGGCAGACAAATTCCCCAACTCTTATTGTCTGGGCAATACTAGAGTGGCCTCTAATCACATTCCTATTACTCTTAACACCATACCCAGAGATTGGGGCCCTATCTCTTTTAAATTATTGGTTCCTTATTGAGGGATTTGTACCCTTCATAGAAAATTACTGGCAAAAATCCCATAATATTTGTCTTTCCACCTCATCTGTAGTGAAATTTGCATTCAGACTAAAACTTCTAAAAAAGCAGATAAGAGGTTGGATTAGACCTGTTAAGGAGGAAAGATATAACGGATTACTGTCTATTGAATCTCAAATTGCTCTCATTAATGCTTTAGCAGAATCCTCCTAGATCCAAGAAAATCTTTTGATTTTAAAGAGAGATCTTTTGAGTGAACACTACATTTTGCTTCAAGAACAAGAAGTTTACTAGAAGAAAAACTCTAAAATCCAATGGCTTAAAGAAGAGAATTTAAACACATCCTTCTTTCACAACATGGTTAAGTGTAGAAGGAGAAAGAATGCCATCCACTCCCTGAAGATTAGGGACAATATTACCTATTCCCCCACTATAATATCCAAAGAAGTAGAGGAACACTTTTCAAGACTATTCAATAAACCTAAAGGATATATCCCAACTCTGAACTGGGACATATTAATTCCTACAAAAACTCAAAACCCAGAGACCTTGGAAGAAGTCTTCTCTCTAGAAGAAATCTACAAAAACGTTAAGCTACTGCCTGAAGATAAGGCCCCTAGTCCTGATGGATTTTCTCTGTGTTTTTTCCATCAGTTCTGGAATTCGGTAAAATTAGATGTTCTTGAGGTATTTAACAGCCTACATGCTTCCTCAGATACTGATTTTCTAGAACCCATCAATCAAACCCTTATCTCCATTATCCCTAAATTGGAAGGTGCACAACGTATTAGAGATTTCAGACCTATCAGTCTAGTTAATAGTCTGTACAAAATTATCACTATGACTCTGGCTTCAAGATTTTCCCCTGTTATTGATAAAGTTATAGATAATTCTCAATGTGCCTTTATCCCAGGAAGATATGTAGAAGATTGTTTCTTGGTAGCTTAAGAAACATTGCACTATATAAAAGTGGTGGTATCCCTGGGTATGTGCTAAAATTGGACTTTGAGAAAGCATTCGATAATGTTAATTGAGACTTTTTATTGGATTCCCTATCAGGACTAGGCTGTGGCTCCAAATGGACAAATTGGATCAGGATGCATTTCCCATGTTAGATTTTCTATTTTAATTAATGGTTCTCCCAAAGGATTTTTTAAAGCTTCTAATGGATTAAGACAAGGAGATCCATTATCACCCCTACTCTTTATCATTGTTACTAACATCCTTAATAGGATGTTATCACTTGCTGTGGAAAACAATTTGATTTCAGGCATTCAACTGCCTAATGGTGGACCACACATAGTTAATATACAATACGCAAATGATACTATATTTTTTCTATTAGCTACTGAGGAAAATATAATTAACATCAAGAGGATTCTGTGTTGCTTTCAAATTTGTTCTGGATTAAAAATAAATTTTCAGAAATCTTTTCTCACTGGTATTGGGGTTCCTAATGACTCCACCATTAGATCTTCCCATATTCTTGGATATTCTACATCCTTTCTTCCTATCAGATATCTAGGTTTACCCTTACACTTCAGGAAGACAAATGTTACAGATTGGTCACCAGTTATCGAAAAAATATCAAAAAAAAAAACTCTCTCTTTGGAAGGCCAAGCAATTATCTTTAGGTAATAGACTAACTCTGTTAAATTCAATACTCTCAGCCATCCCTACCTATCACCTCTCTGTTCTTCACCTGCCAGTTAATGTGGAGAAAGCAATTGACAAACTAAGATGTAAATTCCTTTAGAAATCCTATTCTTCTTCTTCCTCCACTTCTCATTTGGTTAAATGGGCAATATGCAGAGTAAAAGCTCATAATGGATAGGGAATCATAAACATTAAAAGTTTTAATATAGCTCTAAAATCTAAGCTACTATGGCAGCTACTTTCTAACTCTTACCTTCTAAAGTGGAAAGAAATTTTAAAAGCAAGATATTTTTCTAGATCATGGCTAGGGACACTTCTAAATACATCAACTGGAAAATCTTCTCCAATCTGACAGGAAATAAAGGGTTGTTTCAATTTATTCAATAATTTCACCACTTTTCAAGTAAAAAATGGTAATAACATTATTTTTTGAGAAAATAGATGGCAGTGTCGGAAAAAATTAAAGAATATTCTCCCAGATCTTTTTAAGCTGGCTAAATTTAAAAAGACTTCAATTGTAAAAACAATTGAAATCTATCGAGCAGATTTTGATAAATTATTTACTGGTCTTACATCATATGAAAAAATAGTCAATATTCAAACTCAGGCTGACATCCTTACAGATATTCTAAACAATATACTGCTTTGTCTTGAAGAGGACACTTTGAAGTGGACTCCCTCTAAAAACTGTTATATTGTCAAGTCCGGTTACAATGTTATAAATGATGGTGGACTTAGATTTCAATTTCACGATTATATTTGGCTCAATTGGATCCCTTTAAAGGTTAAACTATTTTCCTGATTGGCTTTATTCAATAAGATTTTAACTAAAGTCAATCTTTGCAAAAAGTGATGGATTGGTTCTGAAATATGTATCTTTTGCAGAGGGTTTAAGGAAACAACTAATCATTTATTCATCAATTGTTCCTTTGCTACAACTAAATGGAATGTTTTTATTCAGGGTCCTTTATATCCTGCTATATGTTCTATTGCTGATTTATTTTCATTCATTCCTCCCCTAAAAACTGACTTCTCCTTTCAAGGCAGACACACATTGATTCAAATTATTCTATGGTCTATATGGAAGGAACGGAATAACATAATTTTTAGGAGAATGTATAAAACTCCTTATATTATTATTAACGAAATGTTATATGTTTGTCATTGCTGGATTAAATACTTGGGTATAGACTTTGAAAAAGAAGAGGCCCTTCGTGCAATATCAACCTTGGAACATGAAAGGGCAATGGAACACGCAACTCATGCTCCCCAAATTAACAGGCCTCTGGATCCCAACCAGCCCCTCCAGATTACTGCGGATGAAATCCCATCTTATGATTAATGTTTTGTTAATCAAACTTTACAATTTGATACATTTTGAATACTTTCGTTTAGCCTGATGTTGGCTGTGTTTCTTTCTAGGGTCGAAATTTTTGTTCCACCAGGTCTGTATTTTGGTGATGAACTGCACTCTGCTGTGGTTTCAGACTTGGTGTGAATGAATTCCAGATCAATTAATAGATTACCGTTTATAAAAAAAAAACATTGATTTCAAAAGATTATAAAAATCAAGCTTTTCAAAAATATTATTTATAAAATAAAAAAAACTATTTTCTCGTGAAACGCTGTCCAGACCTTCAACTTCCAAGACGCGCAGCAAATCCGGACCCCGTCTCCAATCACCACACCTTTCAAGCAACTCCGATCCCAATTGGGACCCGGTGGTACATACAAAGATAACGTGGATGGCACCGACGATACGGTGTGGGTTTATTATGTTAGCTTGTGTCATCCACAAATCGGGTTCGGTTAGTGGGCCCCATTCTCCGCATGCATTCGATCGGCTCGTCTGGGTCCAGTCTTCTGTGCTATAAAGTGTTATAAATATATAAATAAATAAATATATATATATAGATATATATATATATATAGAGAGAGAGAGAGAGAGAGATCGGAAATCCGAGTATTCTCTTCCCTCCCACAGTCCCACACGGCAATTCCGTCTCCAGCAGCAAATTTTACACGTCATCAAATCTAACCAAATACGTCCGATATATTCTTCCTAGATCTCTCTCTCATCCCATCTTCCATTCATACGGATATTACTTCCTTAAGTGGGCAACTTACTTCATCACGCAAGTCTAAGCATTTGAAACTTTGAGCTGCCAAGTCGAAGTTAATGATTACCATTTGTGTGGAACTGACGCGGCTTGCATGTTTTTCGCTGGTGCTGTTTCTGCTCCTTGTCGTTGACCCTCATCCTCAAACAGGACGCAGTACACACGGTACGTGTTAACAAATATTAAACTAGTGTCCTGACGAAGTTTGCAGTGGTGGTAGCATCACAATTCACAATCCCTTGTGCCATGCTTACTCATCGAGTTTGGATTTAGTATGAAGTTGTGGGTTATTGTTTATTTGCTGCCTTTGCTGATATCGCAATCGACGAAATTCGCAGAGCCGACAGAGATATCATAAGATGGAGACATCGGAATATTTACCAAGACTGCTTTGGCCCACCACCTCCCTATCCCCACTACCCTAAACTGGATTCACAGGTCTAGTTCCACTATTAATTGTTCTCTCGTTGAACGCAGCTGTAATCTTGTACTCTAGGCGAGTCTTCAGGCCTGAAGATTGGTTGCCATATGATAATCATGATTTCCCATGCTGTAGTAAGCAAACCTCTCCAAGCTACGATAATTGAGGGCCAAAGTCAAATTAAAAACATTAGTGGCGGATACAAGTGGTCAGATGAGGCACATGCATCATCTTTCTTTTTTTTCAGTAATAACAAGGTAAAATGTAGCTTATCTAAGTATATACATTTTTTTTTAAATTAGTGAATTACTATTAAATACTTCTTTTGACTACGAAAACTACCACAAGAGTCAAAAGATGTTCAATAATACATATCATCCGGAAACACTAAGTCTCATTCAAAAAACATCTGACATAGAGCCAAAGTTCTGTTGACAGTAAAACTTCCACAAAAAAGAATGTGTAATAGAGTTGATTAATAGAACATTAATCACTTGACAACATGGTCTCCTACAGAATCTGAAGAAGGAGGCAGAAGATGTTCAGCCATCCCAATAGAGAAAGTAATGATTTGAGCTGCAGTTTGTGCCTATTCCATCTCCCAAGATTGTTGCATATTTGATATAGAGGACAAGACTTCTTCTTTTTCAAAGCTTGTACCCAAATTTCTATCTAATAATACATTAGAGAAATAATATCATTGATAATCAAACTAAAAGTTTTTCTTTTCCCTCTAAAAATTCTATTGTTACGTTCATTCCATATTGTCCAGAATACAGCTTGACTCAAAATATACCATCCAGACAGAGATATCAAGGTTTAGTGCAGGTGGAAAATTAAAAAGTCAACTATCTGGAAAACTGCAGAGTACATAGAGAAGGATGTGAAGAAATTCAAAATACCAACTATAAAGAGACAATGTATGAATAAATGTGTGTTAGATTCACCATGCATATTACAAAAAACACATGCATCAGAATCCTTCCATCCTCTCTTACACTAATTTGACCTAGTAAAAACTTTGTTAAAGAGTCTACAATCACTTGGTTTAGTGGTAAAGTCTCTTTGTGGTTGTACGAGAGGTTGAGAGTTCGACTCCCACGGACATTACATATATTAAAATCATATTATTGTATTATTCCCTTCCTAAGTTTTATCTCATGAATGACGAGAGAAAAAATTATGGGAATCTGTTTCACTTGGTGGTAGTCTCATTGTCAAGTGTTTATTATGATTGTAATATATATTAAAAACCGTTTCCAAAAAAAAAGAACTTTGTTAAAGAGAACCAACCATGAGAAAAGTTTTATCTTCAAAAACACCTAATACTTCCAGATTTTTGAATAAAATTGGGATTTGAATCCTCCATCATTTAAAACTTTATAAAAAGAATTCACAGTAAAAATTCTATAAGAAGCTGAGTTCCAAACCAGATTGTCACTACCAGGCAATAGAGATATCGTTCAATAAATCAGCTAACAAATCTACATGAGATTGCATATGAAGAAAGTTGCCATTTAATATATTGGGATTATGAAATAAACCACCAAAATCATTCCTGAACATATCTAAAGTCTTTCTAACTGATGCTTTGTTATATTTTACAGTGTTGTATAAGTATGGAAACTTGAATTTAAGTTTTTCTCCATTCTACCATTTATTCTCCTAGAATATTACACTGTTTCCATTATTCACTTGAAAAGAAAAGAAGCAATTTATAATATCAAAACAAACTTTGATGTCTTGCCATAAAGAAGAGCATTTATTAACAGAAGAATTTAGTATTACACCAGACCAATCTCTAGAAAAATATCTTGCCTTTAATAGATCTTTCCATTTCAAGTTAAAAGAATTAGAAAGAAGTTGACATAACAATTTACTTTTAAGTGCAATACTGAAATTTCTCAAGTTTATAATATAATCCCCCATCCCTTTTGGACTTTTGGACGACATAAGGAAGCCCATTTAGCTAAACCATTGTTTAGTGATGAGAATGATTTCCAGAGAAATCTATATCTAAGATTATCAATTTCTTTTTCTACATTTGTAGGGAAGTAGAGAGTCGATAAATAGTACGTGGGAATAGCAAAGAGAACTGAATTTACTAAAGTCAAGCAACATCTAAGTGTGACCATGCCAACCCGGGGGTCCGACGCGGAGTCGCGCTAGAGGGAGGAGATCACAGACATGCCAAGATGGCGAATGCACAAGATAGGATAAAAGAAAAAGAAAAGGAGTCACCACCTAGTCTTTTAAGGGAAATACGAGGAAAACTACAAAAGCATGAATGCATGAGATGCAAATGTGAAGGTTGGATGTTTGCTAACCAGAAGATGGGTAAAAATTCCTATTACACACGAGGAAGGTATTAGGCACCTTCGTGCGTCCGAAAAAACTCGGTTTTTCTAGCCTAAATTGCTTGCTACGGCTAAATGAATGCTTACTAAGCCTAGATCATGCTCTGAACATGCTAATGTGAATGTCATGACAAGACTAAATGGATGTGCATGACGGTATGCGAAAATTGCGAAGAAGTCCATGTAAAACAGGCAAACTTAAATATGTAAAATAATTCACATAAAATGCCAATGTTTTTGGACCGATTGATCAGGAAAACCATATTGATGTCAAAAAGATGGAAGATGGGATCGACCCAAGTTTTAGGAATCATAAAAAAGGTTGTGAAAATTAAAAAGGAAAAAATAGTCTGCAAATGGGCCAATGTGGGCCTTTCGGTCAGTTTGTGTACACCCTCGAGCGATGAAATCCAAATCAAATTAAAAACCTGAAATGTAGAATTAAAGCAAATCAAATCTGTTATCGGATAAAAAAACTCTGAAGATAAAGTGAAGAAAGAAATCCACAAAGGAAAGGCATGAGATGCCCACTCGCTAAATAGGGATGCAAATGTGAGGAGAAATAATATGAAATGCATGGATAAGTGCCTAAATGTGCAAAAATTCCAAAGAATGGCTTAGACAAGGATAATGCAAGACTGAATGTAAAATTGAGATGCATGCTCATGAATATAGGGCAATTTAGTCATTTTCCTGGTCAGATGTGATAAATGCATGTATGGGAGTGATGCATGATCTAAATTATGTCAGATTGTGTGTCAAATGTCCAGAAGATATTATTTTCAAGAAAACATGAAGGGAAAAACAATGACGTGATATAAACACAATAAAAAAACAAATATGGTGACTAAAATGCAAACTTCACAAAAAGAGTGAAAACATAGATGAAAACTGCACTCATGGCTTCTATTCTAACATGCAGGTGATGGATCTAATGTCAATGTGGCACTGAGGTGTGAAAATTGCATTGGGATAATTTCTTGATAATTCAGGGTCTAAAGTGCAAAATTCACACATAGATGCAAATGTGGTTAAAATGTGAGACTAAAACATGATTTTTAAGTGGAATTTATGATTAAATGAAAAAAAAATTGAAATGCAAAAAGTTAAAAATACAAAGAATATGCAAGGAAATATTTTAAAACCTTAAGTGATGGATTTAAAAATAATATAAGGGCTTGCATGCAAATTGTATGTACTCAGGAATGATTATTAAGAACCTAGGGGCTTATGTACAAAATTCTAGGGGCCTGAATGTGACAAAAAATGGGATTTTATAATGATCAGTGCAATTATGACATTTATTAGGGTTCAAGGTGCAAAATTTCCAAGAAGAAAGTCATTTTCATTCATTTTTTTTAAAATTCTGGGGTTTATTGCAAATGCTCAGGATTTAAATGTGAAGGAAATTCAATTTTAAAGATGAATAGTGTGATTTTTAAATATGTTAGGGCTCAGATTACAATTTTCCCAAAGAAAGTTCATTTTAAAGAGTTCCAAGGGTCACATGCAAATATTCAAGACTTAATTATAACTAAGATATGGATGCAGGGCTTAAATGCAAATAAACATGCATGGATATGTTAGGAATTAGAAAAGAACATGTGTAAGGGGTCATATGTAAAACTCACAGAGAAAATAAAAGAACTAAAGGTATTTTAAAACTACAGGGGTTAAAATGTAAAAATTAGGACCTAAAACAAATAAAAAAAAAGACCTAAGCGCAAAATCCTAAGGACCTAAAAGTAAATACCTAAAACTAAAGGGCCTAGGTCCAAAACAAACTCCTTGAAGATCGCCGAAGGATCACCGACGCTCTCCCTCCGACGATCCCTCCGACGATGCACCAGCGGCGACTCAGCGACGGAGGAAGGTAAGCGGTGACTGAGGAAGCTCAGGAGGGCCACGACGACGGTCTCCGAGAGGCTGGGCAAGGCTAGGGAGGCCTAAGGCCCTCCCCCCACCTCGCGCTCCGGTGAGGTCCTCTGAATAGTGACAGAGAAGACAACGACGCGGCACAACGGCGCTCCAGCGACTGGAGTAGTGTGGGAACACATGGCGGACTTCCGGAGCGACGCGAGGAATCCTCCAGTGGCTTCGACGAGGGCTGGGGTGGTCGCAGTCACTCCCCTCATCCCCTACGTCGACGGTGAGGCTGCGATGGATCGTCGGGGCGCTCTAGCAGTCCAGACGGCGATGGAGCGGCGCAGATAGCTTCATGGAGGCGCGGCAGAGGTCTCTGGATCGACGACGTGACACGAGAAAGCCTGGTGTTCCCCTACGCCTCTCAACGGTGATCGACGATGGCAGTTGGGTTGGTGTCGACGACGAAGGTTCTCTGGAGTGGAGTGGGACTAGAGAGATGGGGAAGAGCAGAAGAGACTGGAGGAGAGGAGGAGAAGAGAAGAAGAGGAGGAGAGGCCCCCGGGGGGCCTCGCCTGAGGTCAGGAGGCCTGAGGCCTCATCGGCGATGGGGAACCCATCGTCGGAGGGAATGGCTGAAGGCGCACAGGAGGCTTAGCTTCGCCGCGACTCATCCCATGGAGCCTAAAGGGTTCTACGAGGGTATATAGAATTGAAATAGAAAGGGAAAAAAGGGGGGAATACCTCATTGGCTGTCCTGTGGTCTCCGATGGCGTTAGACGGCAGCGCGCTCCGGCGAAGCTCTGGTTGGGGCTCTAGGTTGCGGAAAGGGAGGCCACTCATGCTGGGAGGTCAAGGTTGCTCTTCTAGTGGACTGGGTATCGAGGGAGGAAGGTTTGGCTTCCTAGAGGGGAGGCTTCGTCGATCGGCCATCATCTGTCGGCGGTGAGGAGTTTTAAAGCTCCTCCAACGTCGATCCTCCTCCTGGATGGCCTCCGCGCCGTGGGATCGAGGGCACCATTGAAGAGGAAGGCCCAGTGATCGCGGATTCAAGGATTCAGCCCCGGAGAATCAGGGATTGGCTGCGGGATTCTCGCCAGAAAAAACAGGGTCACCGGCGGTGAAGGCTCGTTGGAAATATTATTCCATTTTATAAGGTTTTTTGGTTTAAACATTTATTGGGCTTATTGGGCTGAAATGGGCTTAGGGTTTTGGTTTTCCTTTTTTTTTTCTCTCTTTTTCTTTTGTTTTGTGATTTAAATTTAAGATTAATTTGATGATTTGTGATTTGATTTGGGGATTTGGATTGATTATTTGTGTTTTAATATCTCAAGTTGATTAAGGTTTTATTTGATGATTTAAATTTAATTAAATGATTTGTTTTGGTTTTAAATGAATTAAATTGTTTTCTCTTGATTTTTGGTTTTCGATTTATTTGAATTCTGATTTTGATTTGGTTGATTTAAAATTTGGATTTGATTAGATTAAGTTTATATTTCATTAGTTTTCACTTGATTTAATTAAGGACTTTATTTTGGTTTTGATTTAAATGATTTTCATTTGATTTAATTAAGTATTTTATTTAGGTTTTGATTTAGGGTTTTAATTATTTTAGGTTTTTGTTTTATTTTATTTTGGGATATTCATGGATTTTAGGGTTTTTGATTTTAAGTTTTGGAATTAGGGTTTTGAACTTTAATTTAGGCTTTTTATTTATGTTATTATGATTTTAACTAAATTTGTGGTTAAGGTTTAATTAACTGGTTTTAAATTAGGGTTCTAATTATTTTAGGTTTTTATTTTATTTTTGTTTCGGGATTTTCATGGATTCTAGGATTTTTGATTTTAAGTTTTTAATTAGGGTTTTGTGATTTAAATTTGATTTTTGATTTTGGGACTTAAAGTTTAATTAATTGGCCTTGAATTAGGGTTTTGAATTTTAATTAGGGTTTATGGTTTTGAATTTAGGGCTTTTGTGTTTTAATTAGGGTTTATTGGTTTATTTCGGTTTTTTGGATTTTAAATTAGGGTTTATGGTTTTAATTTAGGGTTTCTATGTTTTAAATTAGGGTTAATTGGTTTATAGGGGTTTTAGACTGATTAGGGTTTTGAATTTCAATTTATTAGGGTTTTCAATGGATTTTGACTTTAATTAGGGTTTTCTTTTAATTACTTGGATTTTAAATGGATTTAAGTGGATTTTATTTGATTTTGACTTGAATTAGGGTTTTTGTTTTATTAATTGGATTTTAAGTGGATTTAATTTGATTAAGTGGGTTTTAAATGTGTTTTGTTTGATTTTAATTTTAGATGGCTCAAAGTGGGCTAGTGTGGATCTGAATGAGTTAGGATTTTGGTAGTCGCAACCAGAGCATCATCTGGAGGAGTCTGCTGCTAAGTGACTTCAAAATTGGGGTGTCTAAACTATGTATACACATTAAGTGCCTTACCTAATGGAACTTGTTGCTGCTCGACTCTCGGTCTTCTCACGTTTATTGAAGTTTGATGCTACTCCAGACACTACTTGGTCCACCTCCTTTACTACTGCTTAATCCACCACTGTCACCATTCCATCAAGTCCACTTGTGGCAAACTGACACCATCGTCCAGTGCCCAGTCCACTACCGACACCACTGCAACTGCACGTTTGTATCGACACTTGCTGCTGCTTGTTACTCGGTCTTTCCATGTTTTTCTGAGCTTGCTACTATTCTCAACACCACTAAGCTAGCAAATCCTTCACTAGCATCACTGCAAGGTGAACAGATATTTTGCTATAGTGTTATGGTTGCGATTTTATTTACTTATATGATTACATATTTCATATATTTTCACATGACATACTATATTTTTTTTCTTCAAGTAATTGGACTGTTGTAGTGTTGTAGTATTTGGATTGGTTTTCTTGGAATCATGGGTTAATCAGGAGAAATCAGATCATCAATTATTACACTTAAATTAATTCATCTTCGTCAAACGGTAAACAATAATAAAGTATGCATCTATATACATCTCGTGATATTTGTAAAGTATTTTATTTAAATTGTTATTTATTTATTTATTTATTTATTTTCTTCTTTATTTATGTGTAGTTATATTTAATAATATTTAAATTTATTATTTTATTATATTTATTTTAAAAAAATTTAACATATATATAATTATACGCCATCTAAGAAAAATCCAAGATCCGCCCGTGGGAACGTAGAAGAGAACGTAATTGTCTCACGACCTGGGCCAAGCACAGTGTGGCAGAATGATCCAGCCATGCCTGAGCTGACAAGATTGAATGCGTTTGAGCACCACGCCATCATGGAAAGTCACCAAGATTGCCATGCATGTTTCTTCAACTTAAAGCCTGCAGACACTCATCGACTTTTGGACAGCATTATTGCATGCTTTGAGTTCCCGGAGAAGAGCAAGAGGAAGGGAATATTACAATCAAACAACCAATGTGCCCATGGAGCAATTCCACAAGCATGGATCTTAACTACTCATGACAGCATGCTTGAAGCTATATTTTTATCATCTATATATTCTATGGAATATATAGATGATAAAGGAAAGTGTTGTTTAATTGAGGTTTGATGACAGCATGTGCTTGCTTGCAGAAATATTCTCATGTGAAATTTCTTGTATGTCGCACACAAGGCTAAGAGGTCTACAAGTTATAATACATGTGTTTTATCTGTTTATCTTTTGAAGACGCATTCGTTGATGGATAATAGAATAGTCTAAAATAGGACTTCTCATTTCACACGAACTAGATTTTTTTTATTTTTTTTATGTTTAACTTCAAATCATACTATTATACTAAATAAGGATTTATCAGATTTCCTTAAAACAAAGAGAGACAAGAAAAGAGAGTATTCATCTTCAAACTAGAAATTATCCTACTATTATACTGAGTGCGGACCTATTAAATTTTCTTGAAGTATGGAGAGAGAAGAAAAGGGGATATTCTTTCTCAATATTTGTTGTTTTATTAATTTTAAATTAATAACTAATATTTCCTAAGTTGGGCGCTACACTCTTAACTACTTGTAATGTTTAAAATTTGAAAATTAAAGTTTACCTCCTTTTCTTGGCTTTCTCTGTTAGCTCACACTTCCATTTATAATTATCATGAACTTGCAACTAGGATTATGATTTTTTTTTTCAAATGAAGTGTAAGAGAAAGAGAGAAAAATTCGGAGAAAGTGAGAGATAGAGAAGGAAAAAGAAGAAGAAAAGGACAAAACATGAGCAAAGGTTTAACATTTATTACTTACTTTCATGTTGAACTTCTTTTCTTAATGATGCTATGTCAAGTCTGTATCTGTTGTTCTTCTTTCTCTTTATGCATGCTATTTTTATACTATTAGTTTATTATACAACGATATCCATGGCTTTCATTGGCAAATCTCACCCCTTCTCTCTCTTATTTAATGATATGGTAAAGTATTTTTTCAATGTCAGATTTCTTTTTAAATCTTTGGTTGTTATTTTTCTTATTTTGTTTTCATTTCTATATAGGTCATTTAGTTTTTTGTTATATAGATTTCAAAAGGTTTTTCATTATATTTTAACTTGAAGAACTTTGTAATTTACCAACAAATAGGACACAAGAAGCATTCATATTAGCTTATTGACCTATGTATTGTGTGAAGTGTTGATGTTCTCGATTATTATATTTTTAAAATTTCCCACATGATTGTACTTTGCTAAAGCACTTAAAAGAATATATTTATAATATTAACTTAATTATCTAGTGACTTGGAAATAATAATATTCTTCATATTATTATCATTTTTTGAACTTTCCCATGTGATTGTACATTGTGAAGACCCTTGAAAAATATTTATAGGGATGACTTATATATTAGATTAGAGATATTGATATTCTCTTTTATTTTCTAGATTTTCCCACACGTCGCGTGGGTTTTCCACTTGTTTGAATCTAAGTGTTGTCTTTGATTTGTGAAAGGGTAATATCATTTTCCTTATATTATCCTTTAATGTTTGGCTTTAAATTTGAATATAAGAATTGACTTGAATTTGTGAAAAGGTAGATTTGTTTCTCCTATATATATGAGTTCATATGTAATAAGGTAAATAGACTTAGAACAAGAATTAAAGAGACTAACGTGGATATTATGCCACCATCATCTCTCTTAGGTGTATTAAAATTTTAAAGTTTGCTTATTCCTCTTGGAAGTGTTCCTTTATTCGTTAAACTCTTTTGACTATAGTAATCTCTCCTCTTACCTCTGTCTACGGACATAGGATATTGTAGAATCATGTAAATCTTTCTATGTTTAAAATTGTTTGTTTTCTCATTTATCTTTTTTATGGATTTTCATCTATTCTACTTGTGTGTGCATATATTCCCTAATGAATTGACACTAGAGCTTTTAGTTTTGATATGTTTTTTGTGTGCATATAAAGATGCTTACAAAGATGAAGATTGAGAAGTATAATTATGATGTTGTAACCATGTAGGCGACAGCCTCGAGGACTTGGTCGCGGAAGGCCAAAATTCACGAGGATCGGCAAAGTCACTGCAAAAACAATAAAAATAAATATGCAAATGCAGGAGTCACCACCTAGTCTATTAAAATGGAAGACGAGGAAAACCATATAAAACATGCAAATCACGCAATGGAAAAGCAGGTCATAAACCAGAAAATGGATAAGGATTCCTGTTACGCACGAGGAAGGTATTAGGCACCCTCGTGCGCCCGATAAATAGGTCTTCTATTGGTTTCTCATTTGCTTATGAAATGTCGACTTTTCAGTGTTTTCTGTACGCCTGAGGGCGATATGTCATGCCATGCTAATGTGTGTGTATAGACACTCCGATTTTGAGGTGACCAGGAATGAGTGTCCCTATGTTGCTTTGGATGCGATCAGCCCTTGAACCGAGCCCCAAACCCACTAGCCAGAGCCCCAAATCAGACATTTGTGAGTAGGGCTGGCGCACCAAGTTGGCGCACCAAGGTGGCCCACCGAGGTGGCACACCAAGGTGGCGCACCAAGCAGGCGCCCAGCTCTGGCTGTTGACCTTCCACCTTCTAGGCTGTTACTCTTGCAAACGAATATGCCAACGAATATTCGAGGCTTTTTGCTTGCAAGACCCCTTTGTAACATCCCTAGAGACCACTATAAAAAGGCCCCTAGAGCAACCATTCCAAGACATCCATTTTGTGAGAGAAAAACCTTTCTTTTGCAAGAGAAACACAATCTTTGGGAGAAACTCTGGTGCTGAAATCTGAAAACAGATCTGCGCTTTAGCAA
>JAMKQA010024346.1:0-18194 GCA_024699735.1 Posidonia australis
CAAACGAGAGTATAGATTTGCATGGAGATCATCTTACAAGAATGATAAGCAAAATCATCATTGAAATCTCATGAAAACATAAAGGAAATCAGACCATATGTAAGTTTCTAATATGCCTTATTCCAATGTAAAAGAACAAGAATTAAAGGAAAAGTGAGAAGGCCTACCTTGTCCTAGATGTTCCTTCAAAAAAGACTCGAGATAATAAGCTCCTTGATGCTCTGGAAGGGCTGAGAATATCTCTTGATGCAAGAAGAAAGCTAAGAACTCAAAGGGATGGCTGTAGAATTCTGGTTGCAATTGTGTGTCTTCAACTTTTCCAATCTCTCCAAATGGCTACCTATAGGTGTCTATTTATAGGGAACTCTCAAGGGTAACTCATAGGAATGCAGGGAACCTCGTAGACGAAAAGTCTGGAAGATTCCATGGCATATTTGTTGCTGGAGGTAACTGCCATGGGAGGTGGAAAGCCAGCAGCCAGCAGCCAGAAAAGTGGTTGTGCGCCATGTTGGTGCGCCAACTTGGTGCTCCAGCTATGAGCGCCACCTATGTGTGCCAAGTAGGTGTGCTAGTTAAGTGCTCTCCCCTACTTGTTTGGATTTCTAATTGGGCTGCGGGCTTGCTATAGGTTTAGGGTTGGTTCAAGGGTCAGTCACGTCCAAAGCAACAACTGGAAAGCTCATTCATGGGTTACCTCAAAATCGGGGTGTCTACACTATGACATATATGTATAATTCTTTCTTTGGATTATTATATGAAAACATCGATAAAATATCTGCTTTAGTCTTAAGTGACCTATATTCTTTCATTTGTAGAATCTTATACCACATTTGCATTGCCTATGTGACTTCCCAATCTATTTACTCAATAACTATTATATTGATTGCATCAAAGTTGACAAAATCACTATCCAAAAAGAATCATCTCTACTTTTCCTGAAAAACTTAGGCACTCTTATACTTTTCTTATTTGCCTCCCATATCCCACTACTCAAAATCTTTAGATTGTAATCAGTTGGAAGTCTAATTAACAAAACAAAATACACTAGTTGTTAATTAAACATGTTTTAATCATAATTTGCATGTTATAGTTTAAGTTACATGCAAAGAAACTACTAAGAAGTACAACACTAATTACAGTAACTACTAAAAAACATGAAATACTAACTGAATAAAAAATAGAATAATAAATCATATTCTCATAAATTAAACAATAAATGCAATACATATAACATAAAACACCAATTCCATATCATAAAACGATAAGTAGAACTTATATTAAAAAAAGTCCTAATTTATTACCGAAAAAAGGGAAAACCCCTAAATTTCTATGAGAATACACTAACTTAGACTTGAAATGAGAAAAACACTAAATTTTTCAAGAAAAAAGGAAGAAAAATTCTCATTATTAAAATCGAAATCCTAAATCATTGACAAAAACCCTAATTTCTAACTGAAACCCCTAAGTTCTACAAGAATACACTTAATATGACTTACAATAACAAAACCCCTAAATTATTGCAAGAAAAAAAATTAAAACCATAACTACTATGGTGTAACCCTAATATTGAAAACCTTAATTAAGTGTTCCAAGCCCTAATAAACTATGGTAATCTACTGATTACTAAAAAAATACTACTTAGAGAGAGACATTTATTAAACAAAAATAAATAGACAAAAAAGCCCCTAAACTATTACCTACCCGTGAATGTCGCCATTGTCGAAGGCTCCACCACTAGCAACACATGATTGAAGAGGGCTCCACCACCATGAGCACAACCAACAATCCTTCGATCACCCTCCTTGATCTCCTCTTTAACAGTAGAGAATGTCGCTACTCTACGGTCTTTTTCATCAGACGACAGGGTGTGCGAGGGACACCATTAGTGTTGGGTGGATGGAATGGATTAAGGTTAGTGTAGGCAATAATGTAATTTTAAGACGTCAAATTAAGGTTAATCAAATACTGGTTAATGCTTGTTTACGAAAGGTGACATCGGATTAAAGTTAATCGATAGAACAAAATATTGGCTAACGACTATTGATGAGACGTGAACGTCTATACCAATAGGAGCACGTAAATAAGTAATTTGAACTTATATAGAGAATTAGTGAAGCAGATACATGTGATGCACGTATCAAATAAGGTGATTATTAGAAAGCCATTAGAGAATTAACTTGTTGGAAATGTAAATTCTAATGAACAAATATACTGAAGAAAGTGTAATCAATTGGAATTGTTATTTATTTGTGTAAACACCCCATATGCTTGCAATTGAACTCTAAACCTAAACACTAGACCTAACCTTAAACCTAAACCCTAGTCCAAAACCCTAGACCTAGCCTGAAACCCTAGACTTAACCCTAAACCTAAACCCTAGACCTAACCCTAAATCCAAAACCCTAGGCTAGCCTAAACCCTAGTCTAAAACCATAGGCTTAGCAAACCCTAGCCTAAAACCCTAGACCTAACCCTAAACCTTATTCCAAAACCCTAACCACTTCCCACTCCACCATAACAACCCTAACTACTTCAACCCATAACAAACTACCTAGCCATTACAAGCCTATAAATACCCCTCCATTTGCAAGGGAAAAAAAGGGGAAAAAGGAGAGAAAAAACTTGAAAATTTTGAGAGGAGAGCAACCAAGGAGATTTCTTCTAACCAAAGCAACCAGAGGAATCCCAGATCAAAGAGGAAGCTTAGAGAGGAGGAAAAATCAGAATTCAGACAACTCCAGCCACCTCTCCGGCGAGCTCCGACGATCTCCTCCATTGCCAGCTCAAGTTAGCCTCGATCCCAGTCTAATTTCTCTCAATTTCAGTTCCTTAGAACCTCTCCTATCTTCCTGAGTCGATTCTAGTAGCGCCAGGTAGCTACCTTAGCCGGAATCAAGGTTGTCTTGGGTCGCCAAACACGATTTTCCGACAGAAGAGGTGGGGGCATGAATCCAGTGAGTGATTCGTGCCCTGGCGAGTGTAGATAGGTTGTCTTTCTTCCCTTCTTGCTCCTCCTCCACCCTGGAAACTTTCCATTCACTCTGGACGTCGCTGGAGAAAGGCAACCGGAAGCATCCTCGTCGTCGTTGGAGAAGACGACCCCTGGAAGGAGTCGACTGGGTGCCTCACGCCTCGCAGCGCCTCTCTGACCCCTAGGACACGTTCCTCTGCTCTCCCCCAGCACACCGGAGCACCCACGACCTTGCATCGAAGCCCGATTGCGTCCAACAGCCGCCGTCATCGGAATCGTCTTAGGGCTTGGTCAGGAAGAAAGCTCGTGCAGCATTTCGTGCCTCTGGATGGTGGAAAACACTCCTCTCCGTGCCCCCAATCTCCCTAGAGCTATGGTCCGCCATTCCAGCTCCTCCAGTGACCTCTTCTTCTCTGTCACCGTCGTCGGAGTCGAGATGACGGTGAGTGAGGTGGGGAGGAGATTGGGACCGCTCGACGCCTGATCCAAGCCATTTGATCTTCCCCTCTTTCTTCCTTCTTGCTCCCAGTGTATTTGGATGCCAGATCAGGCATCGGGAAGGTCTGGAAAGACGTCATATATGACCGTCGACTGCGAGGTTCCGTTGTCGACGGTCGACCTTTTTTTTAAAATAAAAGTTTCTTTTAAAAAAACTTCTATGTCTTTCCTTTTCTTGCAACTAGGTCCTTTTATTTTGCTTTTAAGTCCTTGCATTAGTTTTTAATTATTTTAATAATGCTTTGTTTTGTGAAATTGCAGTGTGACCCTTGTATATTTTTGTTAATGTTTTCCAAGCTTTAATATTTGACATAAAACCCTCTGATTTAGTTTTCATTCATTTTAAGTCCATAATTTGCACAAAAAACTCTAAACTTCATTAAAATTATACTGAATGCATGATTTTCTGGTATAATTGCAAATCTGACCCTGTAGATTCAAATTTTTACTCAAATGTGCACAGAATTTCATTTTAAACCCTGAACTTTACTAAATTTGCACTGAATGCATGATTTTAAGGCATATTTGCAAACCAGTCCTTGAAAATTCATTTTTTTATCCATGAGTCCATTATTTTGCACATTTAACCCTGAATTTCTTCAAAATTGAATTAAACACATGTTTTACTGACAAAATTGCAGGTCAGCCACTAGGAATCTTATTTTTACCAAAAATGCATAGTTTTGCACATTTAACCCCCAACTTCCTTAAAATTACATAAAATGTGTTTTCTTTAGCATTTTTGCTGATATAACCCTGGAAACTTCAGCCTTCACTCAGGACATGTATTTTTTGCACAGAGGTCCCTTGAAATTTACATATTTCACCTTTACTTACATTTTGTATATTTTGTTGTCCTTTTTCATCCATGTATCCTCATGCCTTCTTTCTTACATCATGCACACACTTCTAACTTATTTCAAACTTGGTTTTCACCTTGTTTCCTGGATTTCTTCTGACTTTCACGATTTTGATTTGATTTAGATTTTCATCGCCCGAGGACGTACATTAACAGGCTTGACAATGCCGACATGGACCCTAACGAGGATTATTTTTTTTTCATTTGATTTTCTTGGATTTCTTAACTTTTCGCTGTTTTGCGAGATGCTTCCCGAATATTTTCGATTTTCATGATTTTCCTCATAGCCCAATGACGTACAGTAAAGTGGCATTTTCAATGCCTACATTGTCCCTTGAATTAGTTTCCTTATTATTTCTTTTCTTCTCTTTGATTTGGTATGTTTTCACATTCATCTTAGGCATGTGCATTCAGAGTAGACAAGCATACACATAACAGACCATTAGCAAGTAGGAAACCTAGAAAGACCGAATTCTTTAGGCGCATGGGGGTGCCTAACCCCTTTGCCATGCGTAACAAGAATCCTTACCCTTTCTCTGGCCCACATTGATTTGTGCACTACATCCATTAGGCATGGAGCATACATGTGTTTTCTTTGCGTTGATTTTTTTAAGTCTTTCCTTTGTGTTTTGTTTTCCTCGTCTTTCCATTAAAAGACTAGGTGGCGATTCCTTTTTCTTATCCTTTTCTTATCTTTCTTTGGTGTTTCTGAGTCTAATCTCCTTCTCTAGGTTCACCATTTTTGTCGTGACCATATCGGAGCTCCTCCTATGTTTCCACGCACCTTGGAGAGCCATGCAAGGTTCCACCGGCATGGTCACAATTTGTAATATACATAATGGAATATGTTTGTAATTTATGGATTTTAGTTATTGTAAAGTAACAATTTGGAATAATATTGTTAACTGATACATGCATTACACATTGATCAATTGTATTTGGCTTTTTTGTTCATAACATGTGTCATTTGTTTGGTTATATTGAATGTTATTTTTAGATGTATGTAGTACTGCATATTTTGTATATTGTGTCTTCTAAGTGGGACTAAATATGAAAAGTATTGAAGAGAACCAGAAGGAGAAGAGAAAAAAGGAGTCAACTACTCTCATTCCACAGGACACATGCATTCCTTTATTTCTTTTCTTCTTTCATTCTACCCCTCATTCACTCTAGCTTTATGTTATTTACGTTGACAAGAGTATGCAGAAAATACACATGGAAACACATAAGAAAGGAAACTCCAAAATTAATTAGATCCTAAAGTCAACCAAAACAACACAAGAGAACATAATGGAATGTCATGTTTGTTTAAAAGAGGAAATAAACAATAATTATACATTTTTAGGTACTTCTATATATGGTAACCATAGAAATCATCAAGCCTTGCACAAGAATCCGTTTGACTATAGGGAAAAAATATTAAAGAGATAGAATACACAGAAGCTAATTATAGCATCTCATTTTTTTGTTTTATTCTCGGAGAAATCTACTTTCTGTATATTTCCTTTATGTAACTTGTAGAGGGAACAACTTTGACGTCCATCGGAGCTTTGAAATTTTATTATTGAATGTCTCTTCTTCTTTGACCTATGTGAAAGAAAGTAAAGTAAAGGACATACATGTCATAGCAGAATGTTTCTATTTTCCAATAAAATGTTGTATGACTCACTTGTGTTGCCATTTTTTACAATTCAGTAGCATCTTTCTTGAATAATGTTGTTGCAGCATAATCAAATAATGTTACAATCAATGAAGATGTGTGATCAAGAATTTCAAGCCTCATCATATACCTATAAAAAAAATTGATGTAGTAGATTATAATTTACATATAGGAAGATCCTCTTTGGAATTGAGGCAATGGACTTTGTCCAAATTTTATATTAGGTGAGAAGATCTTTAGTAGAATATTGTGTAATAATTTCTAATGGAGTTAGAAATAGGTTACCTATACTTTCTTTTATTTTCTGCTAGACATTTGGAACATTTTTATTTTCCTTCCATGTCCTTTTCTATTTTTTTCGAACATTTCATGAATGATAGATACTAGACGTTTTTGTTCTTGAAAATTCTTGATATTATTCCTTTGATGTCATATACATCGTCCTTTTCAAATATTACATGCCCACATAGAAATAAGAAGTATTATATTAATAGAATGATGAAGGAAGAAGAAGTATGTTATTTATATGATGATGTATACATTAACATTTACTACAAAAATATACAAATTATATTACCTTTTAGTTGTTTCTTTCTAGTAAATTTTTGAGTTAGGCAAGAATTGATCATTCATTTTCTATGTTCTCCTTCAATATAGTATAAGGAGTGATTGTACTTGAGCTTGTTTCACCGTAATCTTCTTCGATGAGTCTATTGTCAATATTAGATTTCAATTGTTGTCTAATTAAGTCAGTGAAACTCTTATGTCTTACCTTGATCTGATTTGTTGTGTCTTTTGCCATAGTCTTTAGATAAATGTATTTTTCATTGGTTGATAGTTGATACAAATGTCATGTGGCCTTCTTGATTGATATTGAATACAAATACTACATGATAGGACTCTCTTGTATAGTAAAAACTCATAATTAGTATATACTAAATAGATATTGATATATAGATATAAATAGATAAGATAAGCGACACTAAAAGTAAAGAGATATTAAAAACATTGTCAAGTCTCATCAAGGATACCAGGGAAAAGAAAAAAAAACCCATTCTTTTACGTTACAGCCAACCCAAAAGTCGGGAGTAGTGTTCGAAGGAGGTGTAACAGCAAAGAAAGAGAGACAGGGAGTAGGTGCGAGTGGGTGGGAGTGGAGGGAGGAGGTGGTGTTAGGAGGGAGAAGAGACAGATGAACTTGTTCTGAATTTAGGGATTTTTTGTCTTCCCTAGATTTACAGGGACACATAGTGAGAGAAATCATCATTATAGCATGTGTATTTCATCTAGTCGATACGATCATCATCTTGTTAGACGGTAAGAAGACTTCTCTGTATGTGTCACAACACCTGAACAAATCACACCAAATCATCGTGCATCGATAAGCTCTCCAATGGCTTCAACTCTTACTACTCCAACCATCTTATTCTTCTTCCTCTTGCTCTTCCTTGCCACCGTCTCTGCCACCTTCGACGGCTTCCCGTCCGGCAAGTTGAAGAAGACTCAGCTCCACTTCTTCCTCCAAGACGTCATCAGCAGCCCGAATCCAACCGCCATACGCGTCGCCTCAGTAACACCAAACAGCTCGATCACGACTTTCGGTTCGGTCGTGGCCGCCGCCGATCCGCTGACCGAAACGGCCGACAGGAAATCGAGGCTTCTCGGACGGGCGCAAGGGATCTACGCCTTCGCGTCGCAGGAGGAGTTGGCGTTGCTTATGGTGTTCAACTTGGAGTTCGTGTCCGGGAAGTACAACGGCAGCACGTTGACGATGGTCGGGAGGAACGCGATCTTGGAGGACGTGAGGGAGATGCCGATCGTCGGAGGGACGGGGACGTTCCGGATGGCTCGTGGGTATGCGCAGGCGAGGACGGTTACTTTCAACCGCACCTCCAACGATGCCACCGTCGAGTACAACGTTTATGTGCTGCACTACTGATGTCCCCTCAACTGCATCATGTATTCGTCTTCAGTGAAACAAAATATTCTACTGAATTGATTAGTTGTATTGACCATAATATGTTCTTTCACATCAACCAATTGTCCTGTAATAAAAGATTTGTGCTAGTAATATGAATGTTTGATTCCGACATCATTTCTTTCGTACATGAATGTTTGATTTCTTTATTTCTTCCCAACCTTCCTATGTTTTGATTTTATCATAGATGGGTCTATAATATCGCATGGATACTAAAAAAATTGATGGATATTGAAACTTTTAATCTTGATTTATCATTTAAACATATATGAGTTTTATAATTATAAATAAGTAATTGTAATAATCAGTGGTTAATTATAACTTTACAAGATAACAAATAACATAAAATTTTCATTTTATTATTTATAAAATGTTTTGTATTTTACAATTATTATTTATTTATTTATTTAGGAAGTGTTATTAAATTACTTTTTGCATGCTTATGTTTAGTAGCAACAAGTCAACATCAAAGGCCAGCACCAGCGATTGACTTCCCAAAGTCTATGAACAACTTCAATGACTTCACAAATCAACAATATTCACACCACCAGGGGCATCACTTACAAATTAAATACAGGCTAGATTTTTTATAAGCACGAATGGATAAAGAACTTGTAGACAAGCAACATCAACCATTGAATATATCCAACAATTAAAGAAGAAGAGGAAGAATGAGAAAGATGAAGAGGAAAGGAGACAACAACAAATGTGAGAAAGCGACAGAAGGGGAGGAATGGGGATGTGATGAAGGAAGAGGCGAAGGAGGAGCGATGACAGTGACAACATAGGAGACAGTTAGTGTGGTACGCAAGGAAAAAGGAGAAGGAGAAGACAACGACGCATGCGAAAACAACGACGCAACGCGATACATAAGGGAGGAGGAGGGTGGGGAGGTGGCAATGACGACAGGAGGGTGTGACTTGTGAGGAGGTAGTGGCGGTGAGGAGGAGGGTAGGAAGATGATAGCAGGAGGAGGGCGGGGAGATGACAAAGAGGAAATGGAAGGCGAGAAAGAGGGAAGCGGGGGAAGGCCAGGATTTAATCTTAGTTATTGATATTATACTAGTAACCTAGCACGTGCGATACATGAATTATAAAAGATACAAAATAAATTAATGTAACTTTATATTTAAATTTTAATCTTGAAAATTAATTAATTTTTATTTAAACAATGTATCTGAGAAATTAAGTTTATTATTTATATTTCTTTTTTAAATATCATATGTTGCTAAAAAAAATTCATCAATACTTGAGTATAATTATTCTTATTTAATAGAAAAATTATCATCATTTGTTTCCATACTTAAGCAAAAAGAACTACCTTGTTTAAGGAAGAAATAAATGTTGGATTGGAAAAGCTATGGAATAAAAACATAAGAAAGGACAGAAAGACAAAAAGAAGACGAAAAGGATTGTCTTCCCTAATAATTAACATAGTATTCATTAATAAGTTTGTATGTATAATTAAATTTAATAAAAATTTAATTGTAGTATTTAAATTGATTAAATTAATTACCTGTGTAGCATAAATAGTATTGTGATATAGTAGAATGTTCATGAGATAATAATATAATAATTTACTAAGTGAAAGTTGGTAAGTTCAAATTTCTAGGAAAAACCTAATATTAACGTCTATAAAAGGTAAACACTTCCTTTCACATGAGTAGAAGATAATTAAAATTATCCTATCTTTTATGTGCTTTGTCGTAGAAAAAGATATTGAAATTGTTTAACATAAATGATATTAAAAAATAGTATATTGGGTGAGTTCACTAATTATATGAAATTATAGTGGACATCTTCTTCATATATGAAAATAAATATTTGTAATAAATAAGTTGATATTAGTAGTTTTAATGATGAAGTGCTAAGTAGTACAATTCTTCTTTCAAATAAAAATGACAATTAGTAATATTGTTCATATGTTTAAGTGAAAAAAAACTTATCTTAAGAATGCCTAAGGAAGAAATAAATGTTGGAATCGGAAAAGCTATGAACCAAAAACATGAGTCAAACTCTAAAATTAACATATACATATAAGGTAAATTCTTCCACTTAGATGAATAGTGATATATCTATAGACACCTCGATTTTGAAGTCACTTGGCAGCAGGCTCTACTAGATGATGCTCTGGTTGCGACCACCAAAACACTAGCCCACACAAGCCCATTCAGGCCCACACTAGTTCACTCTAACCTAATTAAAATTAAAACCAAACAAAACACATTTAAAACATTTAAAATCCAATTAACCAAACAAAAACCCTAATTCAAGTAAAATCCACTTAAAATCCAATTAATCAAATAAAAACCCTAATTCAAGAAAAAAATTAAGTAAAAGCCACTTAAATCCACTGAAAACCCAATTAATTAAGTCAAAACCCTAATTAAAGTCAAAATCCATTTCAATTAAACTCAAAATCTTAATTAATTAAACCCAAAACCCTAATTAAAACACAAAAACCCTAAATTATATCCAAAAACCTTAAACTAAAATTCAAAACCTTAATTAAACCAAAAACCCTAACAACCCTAATTAAAACACAAAAACCCTAAATTAAATCTAAAAACCCTAAATTAAAATTCAAAACCTTAATTAAGCCATAGACCCTAATTAAAACACAAAAGCCCTAATTAAACCAAAAATCTAATTAAATCCAAAACCCTAACACTAAACTAATTAAAACCCTAAAAAACCCCAAAACAATTAAAACTCTAATTTAAAACTCTAATTAAACAAAATAAAAAATTTAAAGAATCAAAACGCAAAAATCCCTAAAAATCCTAAAACAAAAACCTAAAATAACAAAAACCCAAATTTAAGATCAACTAATTAAACCCTAAATTACAAAATTAGAAATTAAATTAAAATCACAAAACCCCAAATTAAAAGCCTAAAAGAAAAACCCTAAAACCCATAAAAAAACCCAAAACTAAAACAAAAAAAAAGGAAAGAAGAAAATCCCAAAAATTAAGCCCATCTGCCAAGTCCAATAAGCCCAATACATTCTTAAATCAAAAACTATATAAAAGCCCAAAAATAATTCCGACGAGCTCCTTATTCTCCGGCGATGACTCCAGTCAACCCCAAGATCTCTGGAGCGTATCCTCAACCTCCCGCGATCTCCGACAAATGTCTCCAGCTCACACGCTCGATCCTATGGCGCTTAGTGGCAGAAGAGGATGATCGACCACCCAGCGGAGGTCCGTCAGAGTTTAAAACCTCACCGTCGAGCCTCCCCAACAGAGCGGTTTTCGAGCCTTCTCCTAGTGCGCTTCAGTCCACCCTAGAATCCCCAGCGATCCCCACATCCAGAAACCTCCTCCTCAAGCCCCTTTCCGCAATCAGAAGCCCCCAACAAGAGCAACGCCAGAAGAGCCATGTCGTCGAGCGCCACCGAAGACCACGCGAACAGCCAACCAGGTATGTCTCCTTTCCCTTTTATTTCAGTTCAGTAGGCCTTGTAGAATCCCTTTAGGATCCCAGACTTAAGCTACGACGGTGAGCTCCCCCTTTGCCCGCCGTAACCTCGCCTCCGGTGGTGCGTTCACCACCACCGACGAGGCCTCATGCCCCTTGATGTCGGACGAGGCCCCCGTGAGCCTCTCCTCCATCCTCCTCTTCTCTCCTCCTTCTCTCTAGTGTCCCTCCGCTCCAGAGGAGCCCCTCCGACGTTCACAACCAGCCTCGCCGTCGCCGCTACCGTCGACCGTCGCCGCTGAAGCACTTGAGAGGCAAAGCACAGTGGCCGTGCCCCAACTGAACCAAGGCCCTTGGAAGCCTCCCAGTGGACCACCAAGCATCCCACGACCGCCGCTCGAGCGCTCCCGCCGCTGCAATGCCGTTCCCACCACCGTCACGATCGCTGCCGGAGTCCATGAAAGGGGGAACACCGCAGGCTGTTCCAGCCATGCTCGAGTCTCCCCACAGCTCCGTCGTGCAGCCCCGGAGCTCCTCCGACTTCTACTGCATCGATCAACTACCTCCTGATGCGCCTCCGTGGAAATCCCCGTCGCCGGAGAAGAACGTCGACGAGGGGGATCAACAGGACACTCCAGCCGTTGGGAGCTTGATCGCCGCCGTTGGATCCCTTCCCTATTGCCTCATCTAGCTTCTCCGCTCCCTGAATCTCCGATCAATCGCCGGAGAGGCTCAGATGAGCCTCCCAAGTCGTCGCCGCCGGCGATCTTCGAATAGCCGGTGATGACTGTTAATTCTTTTTTTAAGTTTATTTTAAAATCCTTTAAATTATTTGATTATTATATTTAAGCCCTTTTTCATTACATCTGGGTCCAAATATTTAATTTTTAGTCCCTGTAGTTTTAAACAAAATGTCAATTCTTTTATTATTTCTGTAAGTTTTGCATATGACCCCCTATATATTTTCTTTTTTAATTCCTAATACATTCATGCATGTTTTATCACATCTAGGTCCCTAGAACCATGATTTCTTTACACTAAAGTCCTGAACATTTGCATTTAGCCCCTGAAATCTTTTAAAATGAGTTTTCCCTATGAAATTTACATTCTGAACCCTAAAGGTTTTTTAAAATCACACTGATGACCATTAAAATTGAGTTTTCATCACATTTAAGTCCTAAACATTTGCATTTAGCCCTTGAAATCTTTTTAAATGAGTTTTCCCTATGAAATTTATATTCTGAACCTTGAAGGTTTTTAAAATCACACTGATCATCATTAAAATTGAATTTTATCACATTTAAGTCTTGAGCTTTTGCAATATGCCCCAGAGTTTTAAACAAATGGGTTTCTTCTTAGAAATTTTGCATATTAACCATAAGAGATTCCATAGTTACACTTACCAGTTTAAAAGCCCAATTTTTATCACATTCAGGCCCTGAAAGCTTGCACATAAGTCCCTGAGTTCCTAATAAACAATTTTTGAGTACATATAATTTACATCTAGACTCTTAGATTAGTTTTAAATCCATCATTTAGGGTTTTAAATGTTTTCTTGCATATTTTGGATATATTTCATTGAGTGCATTTCACATTTTGCATTTAATAATAGATTTTATTTAAAAATCATGTTTTCACTGTGAATTGATCTTTAGTCTCATATTTTAATCACATTTGCATTTATGTGTGAATTTTGAACTTTAGACCTTGAGTTTTCAAGAAATTACCCAAGTGCAATTTTCACATCTCAGTGTCACATTGACATTGGATCCATCATTTGCATGTTAGAGTAGAAGTCATAAATATATTTTTCATCCAAATTCTCACTCTTTTTGTGAATTTTGCATCTTGGTCCTTGTGCTTGTCTTTTATTGTGTTTACATCATTTTGTTGTTTTTCTCCTCCATGTTTTCTTGCAAATACACTCTATGGACATTCTGCACTCATTTTTACATGACTTAGATCATGCATCACTCCCATGCATGCATTTATCACATCTGGATAAGAAAATGACCAAATTACCCCTGTGCCTCCAATTCATGAGCATGCATCTCAATTTTTGCACTCAACCTTGCATAGTCCTTGTCTAAGCCATTCCTTAGAATTTTTGCACATTTTGGCATTTATCCATGCATTTCATATTATTTTTCATCACATTTGCGTATCAGTCCATTCCTATTTAGTGAGTCTGCATCTCATACCTTTCTTTTGTGGATTTCTTTCTTCACTTTTCGAAGTCTTTCATCCAATATCCGATTTGATTTGCTTTAATCCTACATCTCGGATTTTTTTTTGATTTGATTTGGATTCCATCGCCCAAGGGCGTACACTAACTGACTGAAAGGCCCACATTTGCCCATTTGCAGATTAATTTCCCCCCATTGATTTTCACAACTTTTTCCATGATTCTGAGGAATTGGATTGACTCCATTTTTTATCTTTTTGACATCAGTATGGTTTTCCCTAACATTCTGTCCAAAAACATCGTCATTTTATGTGATTTTCTTCACATGTCCAAGTTTGCCTGTTTTACGTGGACTTCTTTGCAATTTTTCCATCTTGATTTCCGTAATGTTTTTTCATGATTCTGATGACCTGAGTTGTTTGCATTATTGATTTTCTTGAGGCCTGTATGATTTTCCGAGCCTTTCTCGCCAAAAATCTCGTCATTTCATGTGATTTTCTTTGTTGTGTCATATTTTGTGATTTCATCTTTTCATGCGGATTTCATCGCACTTTTTACATACCATCTTGCACATCCTTCCAGTTTTGTCTTGGCATTCATATTAGCATGTTTAGAGCATGATCTAGGCTTAGCATATTAGCATTCATCCAGCCTTTAGCAAGCAATTTAGATTAGAAAGACCGAGTTTTTCGGGCGTACGAGGGTGCCTAACACCTTCCTCATGCGTAATAGGAATCATTACCCATCCTATGGTTAGCAGACATCTGGCCTTCACATTTGCATCTCACGCATCCGATCTTTTGTGGTTTTCCTCGTCTTTCCTTTAAAAGACTAGGTGACGACTCCTTTTCTCTTTTGTTTTATCCCATCTTGCGCATTTGTCATCTTGGCATGGCTGTGATCTCCTCCCTCTGTCGTGACTCCGCGTCGGACGCCTGGGTTGGCATGGTCACCCCATATGTCCCTTGCATTTTGAAAGATATTAAAATTATCTTATATAAATTATATTAAAAAGTAGTAAATTAAGTGAGTAATTGGAATTCCATACTATAAGTGTAAATCTACTAATTTATTATCATTCAAGTGGACATCTTCTTTATATATGAAAATAAAGATTTGTATTAAATGGATTAGTATGAGTAATATCAATGATAATGTACTAAGTAGCATAGCTCTTCTTTCAATAAAAAGTGACAATTAGTAATTGTGATCGTGCCACCAGCTCAAGATGAGGGGGGTAAGGAGGCCACAGCCATGCCGAGATGGCGAGGGCGCGAGACGAAACGAGAGAACAGGAGGGAAATGGAGTCGCCACCTGGTCTTTTAATGGAAAAACGAGGAAAACCACAAACAATTCACTAAAATTGAATGAAAGAGATGCAAACGTGAAGGCCAGATGTGTACTAACCAGAGGATGGGTAAGGATTCCTATTATGCACGGAGAAGGTGTTAGACACCCCCGTATGCCCGAGAAACTCGATCTTTCTAGTCTGATTCGCTTGCTAGAGGCTGAATGAGTGTTTGTTATGCGTAGATTGTGTTCTAATCATACCGATGTGAGTGCCAAGATAATACCGGATGTATGTGAAAGACGATGTGCAAAAATTGCGGAGAAATCCACAGAAATTGACAAAATCGTAGAAAACCACATGAAAAGACGATGTTTTTGTAAAGAACGCCTTCGAAAACCATGTTGATGTCAAAAGGATGAAAAGTCGAGTCAACTCGTGTTCTCGAAATCATGGAAAAAGTCGTGAAAATCAAAAGGAGAAAAAATAACCCATGATTGGGTTAAATGTCGGCTTTGACAAGCCTTTTACTGTACGCACTCGGGCGATGGAAAACCAAAACAAGTCAAAACCGGGGAAAATCCAGAAAACGGGGAGTAAACCAAGTCGGAATCAAGATAGGAAAACATACGCAAAGCCAAGAAGAAAAGACGAGAAAATCTGTGCAAAGAGATGTCAAAAGCCATGCAAAATGAAAGTGTGAATGCAAATGTGACAAGTCTAGGGGGTTTTGTGCAAAAAGCCCAAATTCCGAGGAAAATCGAAGTTCAGAAGCCCAAATCCTCAAAAATATATAGGAAAACACATTTCAAGCGAGTATGAAGGATTCTAGAGTCGAATGTGCCCTCCCAGTCAAAAAGAAGCTCTTTAGGGGTCAGAATGCAATTTACCCATTAATGCATGCATGTAAATCAATTCTATATAAAATTAGGGTAAAAATGCAAGAAAAATGATTTAGAAAAGATCCAGGAAGTTTCAGGGGAAAAATGGTCATTTTACCCTTGAAAACAGGCAATCAAAACAATTCTGTAAAGTATATGGGCTAAACTGCAAAAACCCAGCAAACAAAGCATTCCAGAAAGTTCTGAAGAAATTAAGGGACAAAAATGTAATCTTCACTGAGATTAAAACATGCAGCAGAAATTCAATGAAAAATGAGGGTTAAAATGCAATTTACCCAAGAAAATAAGCTTCTGGAAAGTTTTTTTAAAAGAAGTTCAGGGAGTTTCATGCAATTTTCACATCAAAACATGCTCTCTGGATGCTTTCTGTAAATCACAGGGGGTTAAATGCAATTTGTCTAGGAAAATCATGCTTATGGAAACATTTTGAATAAATCCATGAACTGTTGTGCAATTAAACCACAAAAATGAACACTCTGGAAGGTTTCAAAACAGTGAAGGGGTTTAAATGCAATTTTGCCAACAAAATAAGCTTTCTAGGAACATTTTGCATAAGTATAAGGATTTTAGTGCAATTTTCCCAAATAAAATGAACTTCCAGAAGATAGTTTAGAAAGAACAGGATTTTCCATGCAAAATTCACCATAGAAAACAAAGAATAAAAATTATTTTAAAAATGCATGGACTAAAATGAAAATTGCTTGGACCCATATGTGATAAAAAGGACTGAAATGTAATATTTAAAAACTTAAAATAAAAAAAAATACAATTCCCTTCTGTTAGAAGATCACCGGCGACCCCTCACCGGTGCCGACTCCAGCGTGATCTAGGCGGCGGCACGGCTGCGGGAAGGCATTTGCAGCGATCGGAGAAGCAAGGGAGAGCTCCGAGCTCCTTTAAGGCGGTGGGTTGCGCTGGGGAGGCCCGAGAGCACCCCCCACCTCGGGCGTCGGAGAAGGCGACTGCGGGAGAGCACAGCGACGGTGGGGAGGTTGGGTCGTCGCGGCGAACGGCGGGGAACCTCTGGGGGAGCAAGGGGGAGGGGTGGAGCATCTCGGACGAGGCTGGAACGGCGTGGGGTGCCTCCCCCGTCGTGAGCTCCGGCGAGGCCTGCCATCGACGTCATGGGAGGGGCAGCAACGGCGGAAGGGCGTGGAAACGGGTAGGGAAGCTTCGGAGGCCCTCCGCAGTGCTCCTAGAGGTTGCAGGAGCGGCTGGATCTGCTCGGGGTGCTGCGCCCTCCTCCAGCTCCGGCGATGGGTGCAGCGGCGACGGTGGCGCGTGAGGAACGGGTGTGGAAGCTCCGGGGGCTCGCGGTGGCGTTCCTGGACACCTCGCGAGGGGCTGGATCAGCGCGGGGCACTCTGCCCATCTCCGGCTCCGATGAAGTACAACGGCGACGTCAACGGTTGACGAGAACGCCCGAGAGGTTCCTCCAATGTAGAGGGCAACGAATGGGGAAGGAAAAGGAGGAGAGCAGTAGGCAAGGCCCCAAGGGCCTTGCCACAGACCTAGGAGGCCTGAGACGGCGCCGGTGGTGATGAACCCACCACCGGAGGCAAGGGGAGGCGGCGCTGGGGAGACCTACACCAGCCTATCCAGCCTAAAAAGCTAGGAGGAGTCTACTGGTCCTAAGGCATGCACTGTGGACTAAAAAGAATAGGGAAGAGGTCCACGTGGTGGATGGATCGGTTGTCCTCCGGTGGTGCTCGACGTCAGCGCTCTAGACCGGTGACCCTGGCTGCAATCGTTGAAAGGCCCTACAGGCTATGAGAAGGTGGAATGGGATGGCCTGAGGGTGGGGAATTACGTGGTTCTCTGAGACTCGAATGGGGAAGATCTCAGGCTCTCCCTCCTCTGGTCTCCGGTGAAGTCTTTCCTTCTCTGATGCAGTTTCTTCTCTTCCTCTCTCGTCAGTTCAGATCTTCCCCTCGAAGGTGGTTTCTCAAGGCTCTTAAGGGGTGGAGGGAGCGAGGGAGACCGTGGGTAGTGGTGGTTGGCAGTTGGGGCTGTCGTGGGAAGGGGAAGTGGAGGAAGAAGGTGTTGAAATATTTTTGTGTTTCCTAAGTTGCTTTGATTGAGAACAATGTCATGGATGTATTGGGCCTAACGAGCTCGTTCTTTGGACTCTTGGTTTTATTTTCTTTTTTTGTTTGATTTTTGGTTTTTTTCGGTTTTGTTTCTTTTTAATTTTGTTTTTGTTTTAAGTTTTTAATTTTGATTTTGATTTTAATAATTTACTTTGGTGATTTTAATTAAATTTTGATTTTGTTATTTTGAAGTTTAATTGTTTTTAAATTAGACTTTTTGAGGTTTGAATTTAATTATAAGATTTTAAATTAATTTCTTTGAATGATTTAGAGTTTTTAGGTTTTTTTCATTTTAGGTTTTTGTGACTTAATTAATTAGTTTTAAATTAGGATTTTCAAGAT
>JAMKQA010024347.1:0-19730 GCA_024699735.1 Posidonia australis
AGGAAAGCAAGTTGGTTCCCGAAGAAAGTGATATGTAATATATTGTTTTGCCTTGTATTATATTTATCAACTTGTATTAAGATATTTCAGTGTTGTATTAGCTACATTTTTGTAAAAACTTTGAATGTGTAAAATCTTATGATGTATAATCGAATGAATTTTTCTTTTTATGAAATCTGTATATGTGTACAAATAATGTACTTGTGAATGTATTTGAATGTCATTTTAACAGGTATTTGAATGTTAATTCTATAATGTATTGTTTTAATTTTTTTTTAACTGCCCAGTATTAGCGAGGACATAGCGAGAACATTTCCTTGCAAACATAATGATATTTAGCGAGCACTTAGCGAGCAATTTGCGAGGAAATGTCCTCGCTAAAACTGGAACAACGATACAATCTCATTATATTTAGCGAGCACTTACGGAGGAGTTACGAGGATATGGCGAGGACAATACTAGGAAATATTTCCTCGTAATTTCCTCTATAAATTTACACGAGCACATTGCGAGGACATATCCTCGCAGTATTGATTTAACGAGTTACATAACTACGAGGATAATTATTCCTTGCAAAGTCCTTGTTAAACTATCTAACGAGGATTTTGCGATGACTTAGCGAGGACTTTGCGAGGAAGATTGTCCTCGCTAAATGTCGATTTTCTTGTAGTGTATCACTGCAGGACTTGCGGTTGGAGCGGTGACTGATGCTATCAAAGTGACTACCGATGACAGAGGTTGTGGTTGCATCATTTGGCATTGGCTCTTTTCTGCAGTGGCCTAGTTCTGATTGGGAACAAGTATCCCTGCACTGACAAAGTTAGTGAGGTCCGACGGTATAAAAAATCATTGTATCTTCCAGCGCACGGATATCTGTCTCTGTGCGGCTGTTGCTCGTAGCTTGGTCCCTTGAACTCTCGCTTTTCTTTTGCCTAGATGGGTTCGGAGATTCCTTGGTCGTGTCACCCGAGTAGTGTTCCTCTCTTGTATCTCCATTTGCGACACACATTTTCGACCATCCGAAGGGGATTGCCACGAACGATCAGGTAACTGACGCGCTTAATGGCCAGAATGTAACTAACTGGCTTGAAGTGGTTGATCCGGAACATGACATCGGACGGCTTGGGATTGAAGTGGACAGTCTGGAAGGAGACAGTAGAGATCGACTCGACCTTTTCTTTGTCAAGATCTTCCGCCATGACAACAACTACGTTGTTGCCTTAACAGAACTTAACCATGCGATGGAGTGTCGAGGGGATCACCTGATGTTTGTGCAATTGAGGGCGCCCAAGCAAGAGATCCACAATATAAAATTTGACATAGAAGACTACAGGCCCTATGGTGAGAGGAATAACCAGTATTCCTAGTGCGTTGTGATGCGTGTTATCAAAAGCCGTCATTCCCTAAGCTGTTAGTATGATATCCTCGGCTTTGAATCCGATTTTGTTTGCTATGCACAAATGGCAAACGTTAAGGCCTGTGTCATTATCCACCAGAGTGAGGGGAATTCATAAGCTTTGATATCGCATTGTATTGAACAGGGACTGGTTATGATTAACTCCTATTGAAGGCGATTCCTCGCTGGAGAAAGAAATGACATAAAACTTTGCAATCATGCCCACCATATTCTCAAGAGTAGACGGTTCTATGGTGGGGGAGACTTGGGTTGCCTAAAAGACCCCTAGGAAGGTCTCTCGATGTTATAAAGAAATATGGACGAGATCCTAAATAGAGATGTCAGCCTTAACCTTCTTCAATGGAGATGTGATGTCGGTAGAGGGTTGCTCCTGCGTAATCGAGAGGTAGGGACTGAGCAATGGTCCATCCTGGAATATTGAGGGGCTGGCTAGATAGGATGTTGGATAGGAAGCTGAGCAAGAGACTGGGCCAGATACTAGACAAGATGTTGGAATGAAGACTAGACAGGATACTAGGCAAGAGGTTGGACAGGATTCTAAGCAAGAGGTTAGACAAGAGATTGGATAGGATTCTAGGAGAGAGGTTGGACAAGAGATTGGATAGGATTCTAGGCGAGAGGTTGGATAAGTGATTGGACAGGATTCTAGGCAAGAGGTTGGACTGGAGATTGGATAGGATTCTAAGCAAGAGATTGGACAGGATTTTAGGAAAAAGGTTGGACAAGATGAGTAGGCAAATGAGTGACTCAGAGTGCGCGGTCAATTGTGCAACAACACGCTCCACCCTCGCGGTCAGCCGTATCATGTGGACTGCTGACTCAGAATCGGCATGAATCAGATGATAAAATGAGTAGGGGAGGGATCACCCACCATATGGATCAGATCAGAGGGGTCTACCACGGATGTCGTAGACCTTGAAGCAGAAAGGAAATGGATTTCTGCGGTCCCAGCGCCTGCTGAGTTGTTATGCACAAGCATGGGCTGATTGACAATGTTGGGGTATGCAGGGGGTGCTTGTGAACGTGAAGGTGGTGGTGCAGGTGCAGTGTGTGCCTCCTGGGTGTTGATGACAATAGCTCCTATGTCAATCAAGTTCTGAACAACATCCCGGAGAGTGTGGCAATTATCAGTCGAATGCCCCGGAGCTCGATGATAATCACAATATGCATTTGCGTCATACCACTTTGGGAGCAGGTTTACTGGTGGACGAGGATCCAGGAGTCATAGAAGCGACACAACCTGAGGGAAGAGGGCACTCAGTGGCCTACCAAGCAGAGTGAAGTCATTTTTAGTGCGACGACCGCACCTTTGCTTAGCTTGTTGCCCTTGTCGAGCCAGTGCTACATGATGCACTTGTTCGACGGTGGAGTGCGTGCATGTGGTGTGTCGAGAGCCAGATGGAACTGCTAGCTGGTTCAAGTCAGGCTGGCTCTCTACTCTAGTAGGCTTCGCCAAAGGCTTGATCAGAGCGACGGCTGCCCTCTTCCCATTGCTGGTGTTGACAGTGTTGTTGTTGACGCTGCTACTAGAAGAAGTGGCCTGCTTGGCGAACGTAGAGAGGGCAGGAAAGTTCCCACCTTTCAGCGAACTCTCCACGTGAGTGCCAACCCGAATCAATGATGCAAAAGTAGTGATGGGCTGAATGCTCAACAAAGCCCCAACATCTTGCTGTGCACCTTGAATAACGATCTTGATAGACTCCTCGTCAGAGGGTCTGTCTCTCACTTGTGATGCAAGGGTGCGCCAGCGGCCAACGTACTCCCCAAATGGCTCATGGGGTTTCTATCGTATGGTGACAAGGTCCTCCTTCTTTGGGACCAAGTCGAGATTGAAAGCATATCGATCCATAAACGCTTGTGAAAGGTCGTTCCAAGTCTTGATCGAACCCATGTCAAGCGACGTGAACCACTTGAGGGTTGGACCAGTGAGACTCTTCTGGAAGAGATGGATAAGCAGCCTATCGTCAACCTGGAATTGAGCGAGATCTCCACAATATGCCCTAAGATGTGAAATGGGGCAACCCCTGCCATTATATTTCTCGAAATTCGGGATTTGAAAATGCGGTGGGAGTGTTGCCTCTGGGCAATAACAAAGGATTTGAAAATGCCTAAGAGACCTCCCCCACCTCGAGCTCCGGCGAGCGGTTGACTGACGCTGAGGAAGACAACGGTGAGGATGCTGGCAACGACGCAGCGGTTGGAGCGGTTCAGCGAGGACTTAGAGAGCTTTGGGGAGTCACGACGGGGCTCTGGGAAGCATCGGCATGGACCGAGGTGGCTCGGAGCATCCCCCCATCTCCTACGTCGACGATGAAGAGTTGCAGTGGTGAGGGCGGAGCTCCGGTGGCTGCGGAGGAGGCGCGACAGGCTGAGGAGGTCTACGGCTTCACGATGATGCTTCAAGGAGTCGCAGGAGGTAATGACACGGTATGGGGTGCTCCACTTATCGCGAGCTCCAACGAGACGGCGGTTGGTGGAGCAGCGATGATGGCAGCGGTCAACTGGCCACAGGAAGGCCAGGAAGTCCCCCTCCAAGCGACGTGGCTTAGGGAGGAAGAGGGAGGAGAAGGAGGGGAGGCCTATAGGGCCTTCCTCAGACCTGGAGGCAAGAACGACAGTGCACAAGGTTTGTGTACTCCACTGGGATGCAATCTAAAGGACACAAGAGACTCTTTATGCCTAAAAGAGCTCAATTGGAAACTAAAAGGGGGTGGAAGTATCTGATATGACGGATTGGTTGTCCTCTAGTGAAGCTCAACGGCGGCGCTCCTTTGAGTTGATGCTTCGGTAGTGTTTCAATGAGGCTTTTGGGTTGCATGTGAGTTGACGAAGAGGCTCTGCTGGTGGGGAATCGATGGGTCTCTCTGGATCAGGGGCTTGGAATGCTTGGAATGTGGTTCTCCTCTCTCCAGCGACCTCTATTTTCGTTTCTCCTCTCGTCTCTCTCCAGTTCAATCCCCATGTCCTCTCTAGGTGGTTTCTCTAGGTCTTTAAGGGATGGGTGGCACGAGGGGATTGTGGATCGTGGCTATGGTTGTCCAGAACGTGGGAAGGAGGGAGTGGGAGGAGTGATGGAGTGGGAGGAGTGATGGCGTGGGAAGAAGGCATTATTCATTTATTTTCTTGTTTCCTAAGTTTTTAATAGAATGTGGTTTGGGTTGGGCTTGGATTTTGGGCCTTTGGTTTTTTTGGTTTTTTTTTTGTTTTTTTTTAAGTTTTAGGTTTTGATCTTTTTGGTTTTTTAATTCTGATTTTGTTTATGATTTGATTTTTTTTTTTTAGATTTTAAATTAGATTTATGACTTTGATTTTATGATTTAGGTTTTAATTACTTAGTTTTAGATTAAAATGTTTTAGGATTATTGTTTTTGTTTTAGGGTTTTAGTGTTTTGGGGTTTAAAGAGTTTAATTATCTTAGGGTTTTTTGTGATTTAGGGTTTTTTGTGACTTAATTGGTTGGTTTTAAATTAGGATTTTTAAGATTTTAATTATTTTAGGGGTTTTTAGGTTCTTTGGATTTTAATTAGAGTTTTTAGTTTAAATTAAGGTTTTGGGTTTTAATTAAAGTTTTTTGGGTTTTAGTTTAGGGTTTTTTGGATTTTAATTAAGGTTTTTTGTTTAAATTAGGGTTTTTTGGATTTTAATTAAAGTTTTAAGTTTGAATTCAGTTTTTTAAATTTTAATTAGAATTTTGAGTTTAAATTTGTGTTTTTTGGATTTTAATTAAAGTTTTGGGTTCAAATTAGGGCTTTTTAACTTAATTAAATGACTTTAGGGTTTTTTGAATTTAATTTAGGTTTTCCTTGAAATTAAATGGATTAAAGTGGTTTAAAAATGGATTTTATTTGGTTTTGACTTTAATTTGGGTTTTCACTTGATTAATTAGGATTTTAAGTGGATTTTGCTTGATTTTGATTTTAATTAGGGTTTTACTTGTTGGAATTAAGTGAATTTTTATTTAATTTTGTTTTTAATTAGTGGTTTTTGCTTGGATTAAGTTAGAGTGGGTTTGTGTGGGCCTAGTAGGCATGTGTGGGTCTACTGTTTTGATGGAGTTATGGTTTAAGAGTGGTGGTTGCAACAAGAGCATCTTCTAGAAGAGCCTACTATCAAGTGACTGCAAAATCGGGGTGTCTACACACAGATATAACCATAGATCCAGTAATATCAAGTGGCTAACTTCCTCGCTTTGCTACGTGCAAAACCTAAGCTATCATGCATAAATGAGTATGAAATCAGACTGGAGTCACCCTGATATGTCCAAGAGAACACCCAAAGAAAACCAGAAGCAAAGCACGTCAAGAACCATACTAAATGTCATGCCAAAAGCCACTTTTGGTGCACTAAAACTAGCTAGTGTGCCTCCTATGTGCTCCACTAAGGTGTGCTAGCAATGTGTGCCACTAAAGTGAGACCCAGAAATCACCCAAATCAGACTGGAGTCACCCTGATATGTCCAGGAGAACACCCAAAGAAAACTAGAAGCAAAGCAAGTCAGGAACATACTAAATATCTTGCCAAAAGCCACTATTGGTGCACTGAAACAAGCTGGTGCACCAGACTGGTGCTCTAGTCTGGTGTGCCACCTATGTGCTCCACTAAGGTGTGCTAGCAATGTGTACCACTAAAGTGAGACCCAAAAATCACAAAACAAATAGTGAACTAGATTGATATGCTATGCGATATAAAGCCTTGCAAATATGCTTAAGATCATCTGAATATGCACCCGAAACCTCTAAAAAACTTGATCACATATGGATTCATCTCTTTTCTATAAAGTCGTAAAAGAACAAGTGAAACCAAGACACCATGACATGGGTCTTGTGCTCAAGGGCAATAAGCCTCACACAAGACCAAAAAATGGCTATTCTGATAAAGGCTAATGAGCCTAAGCTATGCTATCTGGGTCTGGATCATGGCTTGGTGCAAAAGAACTCTACACAAGAGTACAGGAAAGCAACCAGTTCACCAAACCCTAGTGGCAAGCCAACTTCACTAGATGCAAAACTAATGCAAACAGAGTTATTACATGATGAAATTGTGCAAGAATGAGCATGGTATATCAAAGATCAAACACCAAAAAGATCATAATCCATAACCAATAGGAAAGTATGCAAAGCATGATGCAAATCTACTGTTTGCATCCTATGACCAGGCTGGTGTGCCAGCTTGGTGCACCAAGATAGTGTGCCAAGAATGTGCTCCAACCTGGTGGGCCAGGTTGGTACACTCCAGATACTCTACTTCATACTGCAATTTGATTTCAGAGTTTGGACTAAATGTATGCAACTAATTACATTAATGACTATTCAGATCAGTAACCTAGATGCCAGGGAGCTTAATCATGCTAAACAACCGAGCCTAAAACATTCATATCATTCTCTCCTTAGTCATGCATATTCATGGGTTCCTTAGGACTACATCTACCTATGGAGGATTTTATAATTCATGCAATGATCTAGCTGACTTAAGGAGCATAGGGAAATGATATAGCATGCAAAGGGGTGCATCACAGCCCATGTCCATGACCAGTAGCCTCATATGACTATGATACATTGCCCAAAAAGGATCACATACTGAAAAAATCATCATGATAAATAAATAGTGAATTTATAAAAGAGCATCATGAACACTTAATTAAACAAAAAAGGTGCAAAGAAACATCAACATATAAATAGTATATCAATCAAGTTGCAGTGTAGGTTTTATTGAGAACATCATGCAAAGCCTATGTGAAGGTGAGTAAGGGAACCTACCTATGGTGTCTCCTCCTTGGGTGGCTCAAGGTATCTCCTCCTTGGTGCTTTGGACACAACTGAGAGTGCTCAGGGATGAAAAAGGGTGCTCTGAAAGTAGAGGTGCTGGTTGCTAAGAGTTGGTGAATTGCTAAGATAGCTTAAAGTGTGATTCATGGGTGGATTTTAAAGGAGGTGAAGTTGTAAAGCCTTGGGATGCCAAAATCCCTGGAAACCAACAAACTTGCGTAGATTCATAGAAGAATATTCACAAGTGAAGGTTACAAGCATAGAAGATGGACAATCAACAGCCAGCACCCTGAAAAGTGATTGTGCGCTAACTTGGTGCTCCACATTGGTGCGTCACCTAAGTGCGCCATGATGGTGCTCCACATTGGTGCTCCATGATAGTGCTCTACACCTTGCTGCCTGGATTGTTAATTGGACCATGGATTTGTTATAGACTTAGGGTAACCGAGATGCTAGATAAAGTTCAAATGAAGTTAGGCTTAGGGTAACCAAGATGCCAAATAAAGTTCAAATGAGATTAGGGTAACCAAGCTTATCCAAAGCAACATCCCCTAGAGAGTTCGCCTACGAGCCACCTCAAAATCAAGGTGTCTACAGATGTCCCTCCCTGAGTGAGGCTGAGGGACGGAGGGAACCGAGACCGACACTCACAGTTGACAGGATACCCGCATTTTGAGGCTGTGGAGAAGTGATGTTTGCTATAGGCACTAGGTCACTTATCCGGTGGATGCACCGAAAGTCATGACTTGTTACCAAATGCAAATATGCAAATGCAAAGTGCAAATATGCATGTGAAGGTTGAACCAAATGCTGAAATTGTGATGCCAATGCAAAATCCAAATGCAAGCGCTGACACTGAATGTAAAATGCAAAGCTGATGCTAAAATTGCACACACCAAAAAATGGTTGTTGGAAGTAGATGCAATGCTGACGCTAAGACTGAAGTGATACTGCAAAAATCAAAGAAATCCTACGCATAGGAGGAACCACTAGTAGGGACATGACAAGTTGTCGGACTCATCAACCGAATTATTAAGGTTATCAACCTGAGGAGGCGGGACATGACAAGTCAGCCAAGTCTTGTCAACCAGGTTGCCAAATAGCTTGACGGCTGTCAACCGAGTAGTTGGGAGTACCAGCCCAAAGAAAAGGGCATGCAAAACGTATTATTTGTCGAGCAGGAAAGGAGGCCCTGTCCGCATGAACTTAGGGTGAGCAAAGCGATTTCACACCCACAAAGATCCAAGAGAAAAAAGATAGGATATAACCTCGACCGCCCGATCAAAGGTCGACTTTGACCGTTTGGTCAAAAGTCAAACATCACGCTTGTGAAAATCCAAGGAAAAGGAAAGGATAAGACCTTGACTACCCGGTCAAAGGTCAACTTTGACCACCTGGTCAAAAGTCAAACAGCAGGATTCCGCGCCCGCAAAAATCTAAGGAAAAGGAAAGGATAGGACCTTGACTGCTCGGTCAAAGGTCGACTTTGACCACTCAATCAAAAGTCAAATAGCAAGAATTCATGCCTGCGAAAATCCAAGGAAAAGGAAAGGATAGGACCTTAACTGCACGGTCAAAGGTCGACTTTGACCACCCGGTCAAAAGTTGAACAGTAGGATTTTGCGCCCACGAAAATCCAAGGAAAAGGATATGACATCAATCACTCAGTCAAAGGTTGACTTTGACCACTTGGTCAAAAGTCAAGCAAAAGGATTCGGCACCTGTGAAAATCCAAGGAAAAGCAAGAGATATGACCTTGACTGCTCGATCAAAGGTCGACTCTGACCACCCAATCAGAAGTCAAGCAAAAGGATTCTGTGCCTGCGAAAATCGAAGAAAAAGGAAAGGATATGACCTCGACTGCCTGGTCAAAGGTCAAGCAATAGGACTTCGCACCTGCAAAAGTCGAAGCAAAGGAACGAATATAACCTCGACCGCCCAGTCAAAGGTCGACTTTGACCGCCTAGTCAAAAGTCAACTAGTAGGATTTCGTGTCCACGAAAACCCAAGAAAAGTAAAGGATAAGACTTTGATCGCCCGGTCAAAGGTCAAACAGTAGGACTTCGCGTCTGCTAAAGTCTAAGCAAAGGAAAGGATATAACCTTGACCGCCGGGTCAAAGGTCAAACAATAGGATTTCTTGCCCACAAAAATCCAAAGAAAGCAAAAGAGAAGACCTTGACCGCCTGGTCAGAAGTCGAACAGTAGAATTTTGCACCCGTAAAAATCCAAGAAAAGCAAAAGAAAGGACCTCGACAGCCCAGTCAAAGGTCAAACAGTAGGATTTCGCGCCTGGGAAAATCCAGGGAAAGCAAAGGACAGGACCTTGACCGTCCAGTCAAAAGTCGAACAACAAGATTTTGCGCCCGCGTAAATCCAAGAAAAGCAAAAGAAAGTATCTTGATCGCCTTATCAAAGGTCGAACAGTAGGATTTTGTGCCTGCTAAAATCCGAAAAAGGAAGAGATAGAAGGATCTCATCTGCCTAGAAAGAGAATCCGAAAAAAGAAAGTGATGATCATTGGATTACCCCCAGGAAGGAATAGGCTCTAGTTGCACTCTGGAGGGTAAAATGGTAATTATGCTTGCTACTGGCTTTGTGGCACGAAAACCTGCATTCTTGCTGAGATGCACATGAAACATCCTCTGAAAGGACCTTACTGAGGTTTCAATCTCCTCTGGCCTTGTTTATGAGTTTTGCAAAAGGTTAGGACTTGTTTGCAATTTTCCAAAACTAAGGGACTATGGCAAATTAGCGTGATATGACAACTTTTTGATGGCTGTATTTGCTGCTGTGCTATGAGATTTGAAATTCTGCTGAGTGTTTGCAAATTTCTACTCGGATATGATTCCTCACACGCTTTGTGGGCTATTCCTACAAATTTTACGGGGTTAGGGGGTTTTCTGCAAACTAACCCATCTGGTGAACTTTTTGAAGGCAATGTGTTCATTTTCTTGACACGTTACATTTTGCCTTTCGTATGCAAGATATGGAGTGTTGAGGATGAAAATGCAATTTTCATAGCCACTTCGCATTTTAAACCATGGAAAACAAACTACTTGCATTGCTTGTACACAATGGGGCCCACTGCTATGAATTTCCCGTGTATTCTTTATCATGTGAGCAATTTTTGTACAATTGAAGAGTTGTAATAGGGGGACTAACTTGTTTCACCATGTATCGTTCTTGAACCTAATCTGGCTTGTCCTAGCAAGGAATTCAGTCTATGCTCTTTATAACAAGCAGCTTGTGTTGGGCCACATGCCTAGTGATCTTCTTGACTTAGAAAGGTAGCTGGCATGTCCCTAGTCAAAGACCTATTTCCAACCAAAGAGCAGTTAACATGCCCCTATTTGAAGATCCCTTTTTTGCCAATATTCCAACTCAAAAGGCAGCTAGCATGCCCCTGGTTGGAACGTGGCGAACGCCTTGTAAAGCGATGCAAAGTACAAAGGAGGTGTGATCTAAAATGTCGAATGTCAAATGGCTTATGCAAGATTTGTGTAAGGGTGAAGCAAGATCTATGCATGGCGTATAGAAGATATTAGTGCCCTTAGTGCCAAGGAAACCTTTATTGCTTGCTACAAGGAACTAGAATGTCCTCAACTCACTTGGCGCGACCTGGATCCCTGGGTTTATGGTGGCCCTCACTCACTCAATGGACTGTTGAGATAAAACGGGCTCCATGCCAAACTCCTAGGGCCCTACACCTACATTTTTCAATAATTCATTTTCTTTTACTCCCTCAAAAGCATGCTAACTTACACTATCCCTACTTAGAGGTAATAAACACCTAGGCTAGGAGATGGCCGCTCTTTTCTGTTTAACTTAAGGGGTGGCTAGTCCCTTTGAAAATATGGGCTTGGTAGGGTTTTGCTTTAACTCCTCTCCAAGTTATGTGATAGGAACAAAGTTGTCTTGCATGCTTCTCTCATTAGAGCTGACTTCTATCTTCAACTTCTATCTTCTCATTTCTTTTGTACTCCGACGTCAATTTTTTTTTGGCTCACACTCACTCACGACCTATCATTTTCTCTCCCTCTCGATGTATAGGTCCCTTGGGAATTTGTACATTTCGTCCAATTCCCTGTAAATAGTTGCTCCCTCACTCCCTAAGTCACACAGGTAGTAACACATGAGGAGGATCAAAACTCTTCCTAAGCAGGCTGGCCTTCCGAATTTCTTCATCGGGCAATGGTTATGCCAATGTTTCATATTATGATTACAATGTAAACGAAAAGAAAGTACAATGCATATGATGCGATTTATGTGATGTGCGGATGCAGTAACTTAAAATACTAGAATGCTAAAGCAAGAAACATAGAGATGCATGGCCCACAATGGAATGTTTTACAATGCTCGGGAGTGGCTGAGGATCACTAGTAGTACTTTTTCAGCTTGGAGGCATTGATGAGCTCTGATTGTTCCCCATGATCCATATCTTTGAGAATAATTGCACCCCCGGATAGGACTTCATTCACAATGAACTTCTATGCCAATTGGGCCCATCTGCACCATCTATCTTGACAACATAGTCATCCTCTCCATAAGCAATGAGCTCAGATAAATTTTCTTATTCAAAGGTTGGATCTATAATATCAACTTAAAGTATTTCTTCTAATACTGTCCCCTAGTGGTGCTTCATAACGGTCACAGTAATTTTGTATTCTTATAGTTGCAATGTGCGACCTCTTCTGCCAATTGATTGCCTAGGTCAACTACAGATTTGGGGCTCCCTGTTTCTGAGGTTCGTGCATCTCTATTTACATTTTATGATTTTTTTGGGATTTTCTGATTTTTTTTGTGTTTTCGAGGTTTTCTGATTTTTTTGCATTTTTCATAATATTTAAAAGGGGTGTTGCATGCTAGCGGTTGTCCTACTACTGACTGATAAGATTGTTGCTGCTTGTACTGCTCCTTGAGCCTAACTCAAGGTCGTTTTTTTTTCTCCTCGCCCCTGAGGTGAGGTTTGAGCTGCCAATACCAACTAGACCTGCCTCTCGGCTAACAAGAGATTAACTCCATTGGTCTAGCACACGCTTTCTCTAACTCTTGAAGGACCATAATTAAAGCTTGGTCCTAGGGTGGTGCAGGTGATTCTGCCTACGATTCTGAAATAACTTTCTTTCCTTTCCCAACTCTGTTGTGCTCTGCTAGATCCTCTACGAGCACTTCCAACTGTTCCTGGAACAAAATATCCAAGTCTCCAACTATGTCATCTGTCAAGCTGTTCTTTGAGTCTGCCTTCTGACCTGGGTCCTCCACTGCTGCCTGACTCACTATCGATTGTACTGATTTTAATAAAGTTGAACAATTCTGCAACTGCTCACAGATGTGCTCGATGGCCTGCTCTAACTCTAACTGATCATTCTCTAGATATGACTCTTCCAGGTAAATCCAAACTAGTGGTGACTGTGACATTGAGATTGTAAACAGACTCTGATTTGGATCCAAGATGCCTGTACTGGTAAAGTTAGCTGAATCACGTGGAATGATCATCCTTGAGGACTTACCAGTGCATGGGTGTAACCATGCCGACGGGAGCAGCCACAAATGGGTGGTATGTGTCCAAAAAGCGGCAAAGCCACGGCAAAAAGAAAAGGGAAAAAAAATCAAAATGCAGGTGTCGCCACCTAGTCTATTATGGAAGATGAGGAAAACCATAAGACACATGAAGAATCATGCAAACAAATAAAAAGGGGCTGCGTAAACCAGAAATGCGGGTAAGGATCCCTGTTACGTGTGAGGAAGGTGTTAGGCACCCTCGCACGCCCGACGAATCGGTTTTCTAATGATTTCTCTTTTGCTAATGAAATGTCGGCTCTTCAGCCATTTGCTATACGCCTGAGGACGATATGCCATGTCATGCAAATGCTTGTGGTGTCTATAACATAGGTGCATGAGGTGCATGGGTGTGTCCTAATGCTCAGAAATATTGTTCGTGTGCCGGGCCAAGAGTTAATGCAAGAACATTGCATAATAAGATCAGGGATCTAATATCTTGAGCGATTTATCATCCTTGCTTACTATATGCCTAATTGCAAGCTAAAATGCAGGAAAACTGCTGAAAACAGGGATGTGCCTTCCTAATGTACCAAGGAAGAAAATCTGATGAGAACCCAGAAGCAAATCGGGTCGAGAAAGCAAGCAAAATACAGGAAAGATATGATGTGTTACTGAAAACAGGTTACTGCGCCTGTTTGGTGCGCCAGACTAGTGCGTCAGTCTGGAGTGCCACCTATGTGCGTCTAGGTGGGCCAGTGATGTATGTAGAGGCAAAAACAGGAAAGCCAGGTAAAGCCAAACATCAGAGGATGCATTCTGGAAAACATGCAGTAGAAATCATTCTGGAAAAACTCGGAAAACAAGCTTTAAAAGGGTTAAAATATGTAAATGCAATGCAATGACCTTGAGCTCAAGGGCCTGAAGCCTCACACAAGATCTCATCTATCAGGACTAGATGCAGAAAACAATGATCCAGCCAAGCCTCTGGATCATGGACTGATACACATGGTTCTCACAAGGGAGTAGGGTGCAATCAGTCTACCAGATTCAGCCTGGAGCTGAATAACAAAGCAGAGAAAACAAATGGAAAATAGTTTGATTAAAAGCTGAAAACATGCAAATAGCATCTCGGCAAACCAGAGAATCAGTCAGGAAGAAACAAGCTCAAAACTCTGCGATAAAGTCATGCAAGTATGGGGCTAAATGCAAGTGTTCTGATCTCTGATCAGTCTGGTGCACCAGCTGAGTGCGCCAGACTAGTGCGCGGGTTAGGTGCGACAAGGATATGCGCCCTAGGGATTCTGGATCAGATTGTAACCTGATCTAGAACCCACCTGGCAGAGATACAAGGGGGATTCATGCAAATGATGAAGGGTTTATGCTATGGTAAAAACTGGAAACATGCTGTGAGTGTATAGGATCAAGAAATCATCATGAAAACAAAACATTTGAAACCGAAGCAAGGTGATGGGTTCATGCATAAAAATGTGTGAAATGCTTAAGAACTAACATGATCTGGATAAAACGAAATGAAACATGTATAAACGATGGTCAAATGTGCATGCTTCTACGTGCAAAGGTATACATGGTGCATGGCTAAACATTATATGCAAGGAAATAACAACACATGTAGATTACATGCTAGAAGTGCAAACGTAGATTAACATGGAGATTATTTGCATAGAACAACAAGCATGATAAAAAACATCATAAACATGGAATAAAATCAATCATACATGATGTTTTAAGCATGCCTTATTCAGTTCTGAAATGTCATTGAGAAATTAAAAAGGGAGGTAGAATGCCTACCTCACGATGTGTCAGAGATAAGAAAACCTTTGTTGCTTTGGAAGGCTCTAGGACGCAAGGAGGAGCTCCAGGGAATGAAAACAAGCTGCTGGACTGGTGCAGAAGCTCATACATAGGTCAGGCTTCAAGGGAGAACGTGGCTGGGCGTAAGGTTTCTGCTCAGGATTCTCAGCTCTCAGGATTTTTTGGTCTCTTTTTGTGTCTCTCCAAATGGTGCCTATGGAGGTCCTTTTATAGGGATCTCTAAGGGATGAGTTACAAGCATAAGGAGAGCCTCGCAGACAAAGAGCCTGGAATATTCCACGGCACATTCGCTGCTGGAGGTAACAGCCAAGGAAGGTGGAAAGCCAGCAGTCGCAGCCTTGTGCGCCAAGGAGGTGCGCTGGATAAGTGCACTAGGTTGGTGTGCTAGGTTGGTGTGCTAGCTAGGTGCTCTCCCCTATTGGTCTAATTTCCTAACTGGGCTGTGGGCTTGCTGTGGGCTTAGGGATTGGTCCAAGGGTTAGCCATATCCAAAGCAACAATTGGAGCCTTATCAATGAACTACCTCAAAATCGAGGTGTCTACAATGGGAATCTCTTTTGCTAGTACTGATGCTTGTATCCCAAACCTTCGCACTTTTTCCACTCTTCCGTCTCAATCGGCTCGACGATTCCTTGGCCATATTGCCCAAGAGGGGTTCCTTTCGCATATCCCCACTTGTGACATAAGTTATCAACCATCAAACGGGGATCACTACGAATGGCCAATGGCCGATGCACTTGAGGGCAGGAATGAAATTAACCGGCTCAAACTGATTGACACAACACAGAACATCAAAGCTACTGTAGAGATCGCCTCAACCTTCTCCAAATCCTTCGCCATGACAACAACAACGTTGTCATCCCAGCAGAACTTGATCATACGATGGAGAGTTGAGGGAATGACCTGATGCTTGTGAAGCCAAAGGCATCCAAGCAAGAGATTAAAGGAAGATTCAATGTCAACGACATTGAATTCTACGTCGAAGCGGGCTGGACCGATGGTCAAAGGATTGATCAGGATTCCAAGTGCATCGTGGTGGGTATTATCGAAAGCAGTCATGCCTTCATGGTCGGTATTATGTCTTCGGACTTGAATCTGATTGCACTTGTCGTACTCAAGGGATAGACATTTAAACCTGCTCCGTTTTCTACCAATGTGAGAGGGATGCGAAAGCTCCATTATTGCACAGTGATGAACAAGGAGGAATTATGATTGGTTCCGGATGGTGGTAACTCCTGGCTGGAAAAGGAGATTACTTGTGGCACCACTATCATACCCACCATACTTTCTAGGGTAGCTGGCTCAATCGTTGGGGACACATGGGTAATTGGGAAGACTCTAAGGAAGGCCTCCTTGTGCTCAGTTGAGGTGTGATTAGGTCCCAAATCGAAATGTTAGCTTTAACTTTCTTAAGCTGAGCGGTTATGTCGGCTGGAGATTGATTGTTTCTGGTGGGAACGGGTGGAGCTACTCTTGGTGCGAGTGGTCGTGGGGACTGAACTTGTAACTAGATAGAAGATGGTACGGGTGCTGGAGGTCTAGATGGTGGAGCTTCTGAGTGGATGGTGTTTGGTGTTGGAGGATTTGGTCTGGGTGCTGGAGATTTGTACACCCAACCCAATCGTGTTACCTCTACACACATTTCTATGGCATAATTGTACAGAACATGATGCGTGTCATGAGTAAGGGTGACAACAACCGGGGAACGGGCTATTAGCTGTACTGGTATGGCTAGTGAATACGAAACTTGGTAACTCTGAGGTGCTGACGACTGAATTGGTCCAGATTGTAGCCAGGCTTGTAGACAAACTAGTGTAGGTGGTTGTGGATGTACAATAGGCGATGCCACAGTGTACTCCGACTCAACAGTAGGACGAATCATATTGACTGACTCCTTGGAATCACCAAGGAAAATGATACAACTTGTTATTAGTGTCTCATAACATATTCACTATTCTTCAAAGAAGCCATAACAAGAGAAAGGGGAATCACGTACTTCTCCGGTGGTCTATGCAACTCTGGTGAGTTCACTGCACCCCGGCATCGCCTCGACAAAGCTCCGGTGAACCTCAACCCCTGGTAGAAGCACTCACATGTAGACCCTCCTCCTCCCAGCTAGCGCGCCCTTGCTCCCTCTTCTTTACCTTTACTTTCTCACCACGTTCCTCCCCTGCCCATGCCTGCCTCCCTCTCTTTATTTCCGCCACCACTCGCTTGGCGTCGGCCACCCATCCCGTCGGAAGAGACGAGGAGGCACGAGCCTCCATCGCTGGTGGCACCGGTGAAAGAAGAGGAAGAAGAAGACAGGAAAAATGGGTGGAAGGGCATGGCTCGTGAGAGAGAAAAAGGAAGGAGAAAAAGAAGAAAAGATAGGCATGCAAACCGAGGTGACTGTGCATCTTCAAAGAGGACTCCACATTGGTCCCAAATCACAAACAGGAGCACAGAAAGCCAACCACAAGCTCACACATCCAAGAAACAACATATTATCCATTAATAAACCATTTAAGCAATATTTCAATTAATCACATGGTTTACAAATAAAAAATGATAATCTGGCCCAGATGTCACAGTGCTCCACCAACTCCTATAGCAATCCCCACTCCTTGATCATCAAGATTACAACCACATGCTTCCTATGGCTTAAGGCATCAACCACCACATTGGCCTTCCCTAAATGATACAGTAGTATGTAGATATTCCATTTTCGCATTTCCCAGAGTCATCTAGGATAGGATTCTTTGAGGCATCCCAAATCATAGGTGTAGATACCTTGATTTTGTAGTCACTTGGTGACAAGCTCCTCTGGATGATGCTCTAGTTGAGACTACCAAAATCCTAGCCCACTTAAGCCCACACAAGCCCATTCAGGCCTACACAAGTCCACTCTGACCTAATTAAAATTGAAACCAAATAAAACAGATTTAAAACCTAAAATTAATCAAGTAAAAGTCCTAATTCAAGACAAAATTAAATAAAATCCACTTGAAATCCAATTAATCAAACAAAAACCCTAATTCAAGTCAAAATTAAGTAAAATCCACTTAAAACCCAATTAATTAAGTGAAAACCCTAATTAAAGTCAAAATCCATTTAATCATTTAAAACCCTAATTAATTAAACAAAAAACCCTAATTAGAAACCAAAAATCCTAATTAAAATTCAAAACCCTAAATAAACTAAAAATCCTAATTAAAATCCAAAAAACACTTAAATTAAAATTCAAAACCCTAATTAGACCATAAACCCTTATTAAAACACAAAAAACCTAATTAAATTCAAGATCCTAATCCAATACCCTAATTAAGATCCAAAAACCCTAAATAAACCAAAAACCCTAATTAAAACACAAAAACCCTAATTAAGCTCAAAATCCTAATTAAAATTTGAAACCCTAAAATTAAAATAATTAAAACCATGAAAACCCTAAAATAGTTAAAACCCTAATTCAAAACCAAAATCAAAAATAAAATTTAAATCACAAAGCTGAAATTAAAAACCTAAAGGAAAAACCTTAAAATCCCAAAACAAAAATAAAACAAAAGACCTAAAATAATTAAATCCCTAATTTAAAACCAATTAATTAAACCTTAACCATAAATTTAATTAAAATCATAAAACATAATTAAAAACCTAAAAGCAAAACCCTAAAATCCATTTAAAAACCTTAAAAACAAAACCCTAAAACAAAAATCAAAAAAACCAAAAAAATCCTAAAACCCTAAGCCCAATCGCCATCCCAATAAGCCTAGTTAATCCATAACCCAAAAAATTTAGGAAAAGAGAAAAATAATTTCGACGAACTTTCACCGTCGGCAACCCTCGCATTCTCCGACGACATCTCCTACAGATCTCGCGATCTCCGGCGCATGATCCTTGACCCCCGTGATCTCTGGACCTTCCTCCTCTATCATGCCCCTAATCCAACGACGATGAGGCCTTGAGAGGGAGGATCGATGGCATGGGAAAGCCTCGTCGGAGTTTAAAAACTCCCACCACTGACAAACCAAGGCATTTGCCTCCAACCTATCCCTGCGTGATCCAGTCCTAGGAGCGAGCATTAAATCCACCCTAGAGAACCTAGTGAATCCAATAACCCCCAGAGCAACTTGCTGAAGCCTTTTACAACCCCGGAGCACCTTGATCCACCGTAGCTAGAGAGTCTAGGAGCGTCATCGGCAAGCTTCATCGGGAGAACAACAGCCCTCAGTCAGGTAATATCTCCCCTTTTAATTTGAAAGCATGCCCCTTAGGCCCCTTGGATCGTGCCATGGTGGAGCAATGCCTCCTGTGCGTCGTCGACCCAATCTCTAATGGTGGGTTCACCACCATCGATGAGGCCTTTTGGGCCACTCCTCCTTCTTCCTCCTCCTCCTCCCAGAGCTCCCTTGCTATGGAGCAGTCTCTCTGGCCTCCCGTAGACCCAAAGACCCCTTGCCATCGTCGCTGTCCCGTCGATTGTCGACCACCGTCAAGGAGGCACTGGAGTTCACCAAGCACCCCCGCTCCGTGCCGTCGCTCCTGGGAGCTTCGCCTCCTCACCACGGATCCCTCCACACCACCACGCTCTACCTGGACCGCCGTAGCGCCCCGATGACCCGCCGCTGCCATCACCGTCGACGCAAAGATGGGAGGAGCACCTTTGACCTCCTCGGGCCTCACTAGTGCTTCCTGGAGCTTCGCCGTGGCTCCCCAAAGCTCACATGACCCTTGCCGCGTCGCTCCAGCCACCACGCCGTCACCTTCCTTGATGTCGACAGAGCTCCTCACTGGAGTGCGAGGTGGGGGGAGATCCTTAAGCCTCCCTAGTCCCTTCCGACGTGTTGGAGATCGTCACCGTGCCTCATTCTAGCCTCTAGGATCACCACTCACCTCCCTCCACCGTCGAGCCGCCGCTGGTTCATTGCCGGAGTGCTCATCGGAGGGGGAACGCTGTGTTTGATACTAAAGCTTCTCTAGAGGGGGGGTGAATAGAGATTTTCCGGTTTTAATTATGTCTTTGGAATTTGTTAAGCTATTTAAGAAATTCACACACAATATAATCAATCGCAAAGACAATAGATTTATAGTGGTTCAGCCAACCCCGGCCTAGTCCACTCCTCAAGCACCTCACTTGAGATTTATCCCTTATATTCAATTCCTAGAATATTATAAGTTACAAAGAATTACCTCTCTTGTACACTTGTATCAAGACTTCTCTTCTCCTCCCAG
>JAMKQA010024348.1:0-18497 GCA_024699735.1 Posidonia australis
GAGGGAAGCAAAGGTCTTTGAGAAATTTGATTACAGCTACCAAATGTCAAATTCTAATTATCAGTGAGACCAAGGTTGAGTCCTTACCTTCTAGGACTCTGAATTATATTGGAGGTGGCCTAATTACTCAGTGGCTATTTTTGCCCTCTATGGGAGCCTCTGGGGGAATTGCTTTAGGGTGGAATGATAATATTGTCTCTAAGTGTGACAGTATTGTGGCAACTTATATTATTTCTATTCACTTCAAAAATATCTTAGATAATTTCGACTGGTGGTTAACAGGTGTTTATGGCCCATGTAATCCCAGCCTCAAAAATAACTTCCTCATGGAATTGGAAGCTATCGGGGACACAGTGAACTCTAATTGGGTTATTGGAGGAGACTTTAACTTGATACGATTCTCTTATGAACATTCTGCTAGGAATGGTATTCCTAGTCAAATGAATGATTTCAATGAATTCATTGATAACCAACAATTAATTGACTTCCCTCCAAGCAATTGCAATTATACATGGTCAAATTTCCAGGCTGACCCTACAATGGTCAGACTGGACAGATTTCTAGTGTCACTGGGGTGGGGAAGCCACTATCCAGCCACTAACTGTATGGGCAAGGCCAGGGTCACCTCTGACCATGTTCCAATAGTACTAGACACTGTTTCATTTGATTGGGGACCTTCACCATTTAAGTTCTACAAATCTTGGACTTCCATAGAAGGCTTTTCCACCTTTGTGGAGCATTGCTGGTACAAATCCTCCACAGTTTGTTCTGCAAACTCCCCAATAGCAAGATTTTCTTATAGACTGAAATTTCTGAAAAAATACATTAAACAGTGGATTACTCCTGTGAAGGCAATGAGGAGAAATAGACTTAAGATTGTGGAGGCTCAAATTGCTCTTCTAGATTCAACATTAGAATCACATGGGGACTTCAATACCATTGGGAGGCAATTAAAGGATTTTAAAAAAGAACACTTCACTCTCCTACAAGAACAAGAAGCCTACTGGAAACAGAAGTCCAGAATTCAGTGGCTTAAGGAGGGAGACCTTAACACAAGATTCTTCCATAACATGGTAAATCTAAGGAGAAGAGTCAATGCCATTCACTCCCTGGTGATTGATGGCATTCAGGAGTCATCCCCTATTGTGATTAGTAAAGCCATTAAAACTCATTTCTATAGACTCTTTAACAAAGCTAAGAGTTCTTTACCTTCTTTTGATTGGACTAGGCTGCTGCCTTGTAAGATTTCTGAGGCTGAAGTACTGGAAGGACCTTTTACAATTCAGGAAATTCATTGTGCTCTAAAAGCACTTCCTAGGGACAAGGCTCCGGGCCCAGATGGCTTTCCTATTGGATTTTACCATCATTTCTGGGATATCATGAAAGAAGACATTGTGGAAGCTTTTAACTCATTCCACGCAACTAATGATTTGGAATGTTTATCTTTCATTAACTAAACCTTCATTGCTCTAATCCCTAAAAAAGAAGGAGCAAAAGAGATTAGAGATTATAGACCCATTAGTTTGGTCAACAGTCTATATAAGATCATTTCTAAAGTGTTGGCTACTAGATTTAATCCCATTATTAACAATATTATTGATAATACTCAGAGTGCCTTCCTTGCTGGGAGATACATAGGGGACTGTTTTATAGTTGCTCAGGAGACACTGCATTACATGAAAACAAATGATATCCCGGGCATGGTCCTCAAGCTGGACTTTGAAAAAGCCTTTGATAATGTCAACTGGGACTTCCTCCTTGAAACACTTAAAGGAGTGGGGTGTGGAGATAGATGGCTTAAGTGGGTCAAAATCTGTATCTCTTGTGCTAAGTTTTCCATATTGATTAATGGCACCCCTAAGGGATACTTTCAGGCTACCAATGGTCTTAGGCAAGGAGACCCTTTATCACCTTTTCTATTTATATTGGTAACACATGTATTGAATAGGATGCTTTCTCTAGCTTCTGAAAATAATCTTGTAGCTGGTATACAGCTGCCCAATGGAGGTCCTAACATATTGAATATTCAATATGCGGATGACACGATTCTTTTCCTTGCGGCCAGGGAAGAGGTGATGGTAAATGTGAAGAGAATTCTGTGCTGCTTCCAATCTTGCTCGGGACTTAATTAACTTTAACAAATCCTCTATTACTGGCTTGGGTGTTACTGCAGACTTCACCTCTAGGGCCTCCCAAATTCTGGGGTGCAGCATTGAAAAATTGCCTATTAAATATTTAGGCTTGCCACTGCATCATAGGAAGTCAAACTTTCAGGATTGGACACCAGTGGTGGATAAAATCACAAAGAAATTATCCACTTGGAAAGCCAAATATCTTTCTTTGGGAGGTAGGCTTACACTGGTAAACTCTGTGTTATCAGCCATTCCTACATACTACATGTCTGTCTTGCATCTCCCCAACAGTGTGGCTAGAGTAATTGATAAGCTTAGATGCAAATTTTTGTGGAATGCTTCATCCTCTAGCAATGTCAGACATTTAGTTAAATGGAAAACTATCTGCAGGCCCAAGACACAACAGGGCTGGGGCATCATTAATCTGGCCAATTTCAATTTGGCTCTAAAATGTAAACTGCTTTGGCAGTTATTGTCTGATAATTCTTCACTTAAGTGGAAAGAGGTAGTAAATGCAAAGTACTGTGCCAGGAATGGCTTTGGAGCTATTCTAAACTCTTCAAATAGGAGGGCATCCCCCATATGGCAGCAACTTAAGAAGTGCTTTGATATCATTAGTGGGCTAACTGCCTTCCAGGTTCAAAATGGAAGAAACACTTTATTTTGGGAAACTAAATGGTGGCAAGGTGTAAAACTCAAAAATATACTACCTGATTTATATAATTCAGCCAGGAAAAAAAAGGCCACTGTTTCTAATGTATTTCAAGCCTATACAGAGAATCCCAATGCTCTGTTGGGTAATTTTCCCATGATGGGTGGAACAGAGGCAGGGCATGAACAAATAACTACTTGCCATTCAATACTTTGTAATCTCAACATTATTAATGCACAAGATAAATTGATTTGGCTATCCACTCCTAAGTCATTCACTGTTAAATCATGCTATGGGGTGATTAATGATGGAGGACTTCGATTTTAGTTTTTTCATGCAATCTGGGATTGTTGGGTACCTTTAAAAGTTAAATTATTTGCATGGCTTGTCTTATGCAATCAAATACTTACCAAAGATAACTTGCTGAAGAAGGATTGGCATGGTAATGAGGCCTGTGTTTTTTGTACCTCTACAGAAACTGTGAAACATTTGTTTCTGAACTGCCCCTTTGTGCAGGCAATATGGCACTCATTTACTAATGAATATATATATCCAGCTTTCAATTCAATTCAGGACTTATTGGCAATTCCCCCTGCCTTTAAATTTGCTGTGACCTCTGCTGGGGTACACACTTTGGTGATTGCTGTTCTTTGGGTAGTTTGGCTAGAGAGAAATAATAGGATCTTCAGGAAATTCAATAAAACTATGTCTATGCTTATAAATGACATTGATGTTTTATTTCATTGTTGGGTAGACTCTTTTGCTTCAGGTTTTGAGAAGACTGAAAATCTTCTGGCTGCGACTGCAATTGGACAGAGCAGCGAGGGGGGCAAGGCTTGGCTCCCGATTGTGAGATGGCCCTTGGCACATCACTGATCTCAGGACAATTTTAACCTCTAGTTAATTCTTATCTTGAAGTTCACAAATTTTGACATAGCAATTGTTTTGTGGCTGCCAAAAGTAGATGCCTGTGTTGATTGTCTTTATTTTATCAAAACTTCCACATTCCATCTTTTGTGTCACCTGCTGCGTGATAGGGATTTCTTTTTGTAACATCTTATGGACAAAATTATGACTTAATGGGTTGTAACTTTGATGATATGATATTAAAAGAAATACTAATATCGTTAACAAAAAAACACCAATGTGAGAAACATTTTATTTTTTACACAAACTACAAGAGAAACTACAGTACATCAAGGACAAAATGATACAAAATGAAAACATAAATTATTCACATATTGACTTACAGATTGTTTCTTCCGAGTTCCATCAAGCAGGGCAATGTAAATTAAACACAATAGAATAATAAAATCGCAATTATAATTATGGAATGGCCCTCTACATACAGGAGACCCTTTTTAGCACAGGATAGGATTATTCATTTATGTATAAAAAAGTCCAAAAGCGAAACAACAACAACAACAACAACAGAAATCAAGCAAATCAAATGTCCAACGTCGCCTCCTGCCCCACTATGGAAGAGGTGAAGGCTTCTTCGTCCCTGTTCCCTTCTTTCTTTGGCTTTTGTTTTTTCTTCTTTGTTATATGATATGATAAATTTCTTATTTGTGTGTCCATTAGTTGGTAAACATTGTTGTTCTTGGGGGTTTTTTTTGCCTCCATTTCTTCTTATACTTTCTGAGATTGGCAAATGATGCTTTCTTTTTTGTCTGCGAGCAGAATGGTTCTGTAATTTATTTATCTAGTTAGTAGAGATAGAAAACTGAGATGATCTTGGATTTGGTTACTAGGATATTAATCGATACTTCCTTTTCACTTGAATCGAAGTACTTACATTTGTAAGATCAATAAGAAAAAATAAAATGGGTTTTCTTTTTAAGGAGCAAACTTGTTTGCAGAAGAATATGATATTATTTAGGATTCAGATGCAATTAAACAATACTGAAATGGTTCTAGCAGTACTTAGTGAAAATTTCTCGGATATACCATTTTATCAATAGGATTTGCAGGGAAGGCTTCAGAAACTTAACAGAAAAGCAAGTTGCTTTAGACACTATCAAAAAATTTATTTAGGAAAAATAAGCGTCCACATAAGGCTGCTGACACAGTATTCCTCAAGAGTATTCATTATGTTTCAATACAATTTTGTGCGTTTAAAATCAACCTTTTAACACATGGCAAAGCGAACTTTTGATAAATCAAGTATGCCAACATGCTATACATTTTCAAACATTCTTGCATTTTAAATGCTGATTGAAAAAAATGTTTACTCTTCTACTTCCCTTGTATTCTACTTCTAAACCGCTGGTCGGCCTAGGATGGTGGCTGTCGCCATAAGTGACAATGGGAGCAATATCTTGTACACAAGCATGCCTTCACGGCCAAGTTTTTGGCGAGATATGTTCTGGCTACTTGTTTTTTTGTCCTCCACTTGGTTGCATTGGGATTTGCACTTGCAGTCCTTGGAATGATCAGATTTTGAGTGCCATATAGGCTAAATATCGATAGACATATATCTTCGATGAGTGATGACTAGAGTTGGAATCCGGGCCAGTTCGGCCTGGCCTGGTCTAAAAAAACAAAGGTCCGATCAGACCTAAATCGGACCGAACTGGGTTGGGTCGGGCCTCTATTGGTAGGCCATGGGCCTAGCACGACCCATGGCCCGTAGGTGGGCCTAGCTGCGAGCTGGTGGACCGGGCCAGACTGGGTCGGCCTACGGTCCTTTTGGTTTGTTTTTGTTTTTCCTAATTTCTAGACCGGCCCGGTCTAGCCTGATCCAGTCTAATTTACAGGTCAAAATGGACCTACTCTATGGACCTAAACTTGCCTGACATGTGGGCTCAGCACGACCCACGACCCACGACGGACTTGGCACAGCCCGATCCATTTCTTGGATCCACGGGCCCGGGCTGGACGGCCTAGGATCGGTTCAACTCAATTTCCATGTCTAGTGATAACTAAATAGGATTAATAAAGAGATTTATTGGCCTATATATATGGTGCAACAGGTGTTGTGGGTACCCTTATAGGATTTCTTTGGTTGTCGCTCTTGAGTCTTCAAGGAAGCCAACTGATGAAGATTTCAGTTTACATCCTTGCGACATATCTTGCTGTCATAAGCGTATTATGCTTCTGGGGCAAACAATTTTTCTAGGGCATGTCACTAAGGTCTAAGGCAGCGCCACCAATCAGGCACTCACCAGCAATGGCAGAGCCACGTTAGGGCATGGGCGCACGACGGATGGGCGGGATGGTTGAGGGCGGATGGCTAGGGTGCGTCGGTGGAGTCGTGGAGTGTGACAGCTTTACGGGGCTACGGACTTGTGGAGTGTGGAGGCAGATGGTTGCACGGCTAAAATGTAGAATGGCGGATGGGTTACTAGTAGTAGTGTGCATCGAGTGAAAGAGGTGGAGGAAGATGTAGGCGACGACGATGAGGATCGATGGTGAAGATGTAGAGGATTGAAAGACGTAGGTGTAGTTTTGAGAGAGTTTTGGTTAATGCTTTGGGATTTTGGATCGAGGGGAAAGGGTTGGCGGAAGATTTGGGATTTCGTTTGATATTTTGTTTTAAGTCGTTGTATTGTTAATTTTATTTTATAAGATTTTTTTAAAATAAATCTATTGATGATGTGATGTTAAGATGTATTTTACATTAATAATGTGACATTAAGATATATTTTGTAATGATATTATGTAAATTTAAAAATAAAATTTTTAGTTGCTAAACTTTTTTTCCCCCACTAAGAATTTGGAGAGAATCCTAAACAACAATAAATCTATTGTAAATAACATTTAGTAACATATTCTTTTATATTAGTTTTAGAGGAGTTATTGGACAGTAACAGATTTTTTATTAGAAATTATAATTTTTATAATGAATATATTCTATTGTCAATTTTTTGTTATCCATAGTCAATTTTCTTGTAGTGCGATGATGTAACAGATTTTGTTCCTTCATATCTAGAGCATTCATACACATTACGTGGTATTTGATAATGTTTATGAAATAATAGGTTATTTTCATAAATATTGTTTTTGAAAAAGTTAGTTTCCAAAATTTTTTAAAATCAACTTTTTTGAAAATGTTGATGTACAAATAAGAAATTGGTTTATTAAAATAATCTAATATAAAAAAAGATGTTTGATTCAATCTCTCAAGATTAAACGGTTTTTTTTAGTTAATCTTAACAATCATTACCAAACAAATCCTTAATTTGAATAAGAACAATATCAGCTGAGGTCTGAGTTATGTTATTCGGTTTGAAGCAACCCAGGACGTGTGGCAAACTTTGAAGCAAAGCTTCTGCCCAAGTCTCGAGATTCTCTGTTAGTCTGTTGCAACTACAGTTCATCGAAGAACAAGGATTTCCACCCACCACCCTCTCTGTTCCAGAATATCTAAGAAAATTCAAGGATTATTCCAACAAATTAGCTGCAATTGGGTATTTGTGAATGATCAAAGTAAGGTTTGTTGGTTGCTCAATGCTTTCAATACTATCAGGAAAACTCGATGTGGTTAATAATAGTGTAAGGTTCTAAGGGATTCCATTGTAGAGTGTCATCTTCAGGGATTCCTATGTTCAATCTCATCTTTCTAACAATCCAAGGATTCGGAGTATGTTGCCACTGCTATCCAAAATCTCAGGATTATGGAAGCCATTCAGCCTCCATACCCTCTGTTGATGGAAATCCTATCACTGATTGATACTTTGTTAATCGAATTCTACAATTTTATCATATTATGTATCTTTTTTGGTGGCCTGCTGTTGTATTAGGCTGGAAGTTATGTTCCATGAGACCTATATTTCTGAAACAATTTGTATTTGGTTTCTGTTTGTCCTGGGATTATTTGTCTAAGAGACTTCATCTATAATAGCTTACCGTTTACAAAAAATAATAATAAAATAATAATAATAGTGTAAGGTAGGTTGAGATGTCATTTTGAAGGTTCTGTGACCAGAACATTCCAATTGTGTATCGTTTTTTCAGTTTCATCAAAGGGCGACGGTTGGCTGGTGCTTATTGCGTGTAGGGTGTGGAGATCATGCAGCAAAGATGCGTCGAATGGCACGGATGGATTACTGTTGGAGGCCTCTCGTGTATTTCATTTCCACTGTTTGTTGCCGGCAATTACTGCTTTTCCTTCCGAGTTGTAGTAGTGACGGATTGCATTCCCTCCTTCGTTGCCTCCTTCCGAGCTTCCACATATTCTTTGATAATATATTGCCGTATCGGATCTTGCATGTTCTTATCTATTTTTTCATTTTTCGTGTTCTTTCTTTGGAAGATTTTTTATACACAAGTCTTCTCGACTGAAATGTATGTTTATATTCATTGGAATCCGAACAAATAGTGCTCCTTCGGAAAAATATAATTCGATTTCAAATATATCTGATTCTCTATAAAACAGTGTCGACAAGAAATTTAATGGAAGAAAATCGATTCTCATTATGTTTGTTATAGAAAATATTAGTAGGATCTTTTAGTTAGTATAGATAAATTTTGCATCACGCAATCTCGCACCTTCATGGAATTATTAAGGACAAAAAAGAAACATTGAAATTTTATAATTTTTTACCTTACTTTTACTTAATTCCGGCTTTAGATTTTATTAAGCTTCAACTCGAATTAATTAGGTCCACCTTCCAGCTTTGGTTGGTAAGGTGGAAGTGGCAATGGAACTAATCTGTGGGAGTTGGGTCCAGCTTCCTTTTTCTGTTGCATGGTCTACATCCAAAGCTTACACACCAAAGGCTGGGTGCTTCAGTCTTCTTGAGCAGCAGATATTCTTGTAGAATATCAGAACCACTGTGTGACAGGGAAAGCTGGTTGAAGTCAACGTAACGTCTCATGGTGAGAAAACGTCTCATGGTGAGAGCTTTCCAAAAAAAAAAAGGGCTTTCCTAAAAAAACAAAACTCCTCATGGTGAGAAGTTTTATTAACGGAATGGATGGTTCCACAAACACCTTTACAAGTTAGAAATATCACTCGATATGTTGCTTGTTTAATCTTGCAACTTGCATTTGTTTAGGCTTATGAGTTATGATTAGGGATGTAAATAGACATGAGATACCTATCTTTCTTAGAGGATATAGATTATCTTTATTCATCTTGAGCACAGATACGGATATTAGTTTTCAAATCTTCCACAATTTCCATTCTACATCTATTATTTGTATTATATCCATATTATATAGATATATTCTTTGATTTGATTGTAATATATAATTTTTTAATGATAATAGTCATAATTTACTGATTTTCATATAATTAGTCATGTAAAGTATATTCATTTACATAATTTATTGATTTTCATATAATTAATTTTATGGGATTTTACATTACACTACATGTGCACAAATTTATGAGGTTTTCTGTAATAAATTCAAAAGTGACAAAAGCCCTTGTAATCGCCATTCATGTGATATTTTTACTGAAATAGCCATAATGATTTTTAGATCCCTGTGAAAAAAAAAAGGACACTCTAAGGTCTAGTCATTATTGCTTGATAAATGTAATACCTATGGCGACCACCGTAATATTGAGTCCCATTGCACCAACGGTAGGGGACAAGCGTGGGATCAGAGTCATGCAAGTGCACATGGTTCCCGCTGGCACCTCATTCAATTCCCCATCCCCATCCCCATTAAATCAACAACTTTATGAAAATATTAATTAATTAGCCAAAACCAATCTTGAATCTTGATGTGATTGGCTGCCCATCCCAAGATGATTTTCACATGAATTTTTGGTTTCTAAAATCCATCAGGCAAACTAACCAGATGCTCCTTCTAGACCCAAGAAGATTTTGAATGTTTGTTTGGCCCTCCTAAGCATAGGTCACTATTTTACTTCTGTCTTCAGCAGTGAAAAGGAAGAAACCGTGAAAGTCCACATCCTTGAACTGGAAACAGGTGGGAATCAGGGAACCCAAGTGCCAACCAGGCCAACAAACCCGCACGTCTTTTATTGGACATTACATTATGCTTATCTCAATTTACTATCTAGCAAAGCATCTATCCTTTCTATGGTAAAAAAAAGAAGGAATTTTTACTTGAGATCCTAGAAAAATAAGGTATTTGCCCATATCCCTCGAATAACATCTATTTAACGAAATGTTCTCGTAAAATCAAGTGTTATACTTTAGTACTCTTACATTTACTTTCCTTCACCTAATCTAAGTTAAACCTTTAATTCTAGATATTACATTATTAACCTATCTCTTTTTAAAAACTTCAACTCGAAAACTAACCTAATTCACAACTTAATCATCTTTCTCCTCTCCTTCTGCTACCTTATTCTAGAATAAATTAATTCTAATCATCCATTATAATCATCGCAAAATAAAGTTTGTGAGGATATATAAGCAAAGACATTATAGTCATTCAATATGCAGATAACAATGTAAACTAACATTATATTACGACTATTAACCATAAGAACATTGGAAACGAGTTTAATTTTCTAAGGTTAGATCGATAAATATGTATCATCTGAAGGTAGACCATCAACTATACTACTATAGAAGGACATCTAAGCAAAATTTCTTTAAAAAAAGACATCTATCCTCTTACTAATCACGGAGCCTATATAAATTTTTAATATAAATAAGGATTAAATTGTAATTTATCACTTCCAATTATTTACATTTTTTAATTTGATATATTAAACTTTTTTTTATTACAACTTATCCCCTCAACTAATGATAAATTACAATGAACTGTCTTTTTAGTAAGTAACGTCACTTTCTTACTTTGTCTAATCATTTTACTTTCTATAATTTACCCTACAAATTTACTATTCTAGGATTAAATTGCCATTCACTCCTTACAATTATTTAATTGTTTTAATTTGATACCTTAAACTTTACTTTATTACAACTTACCCCTCTCAACTATAGTAAAATAGTTGTGAACCACCAATTTAGGTAAGCAACATTAAAATTTTGCTTTGTATGATAATTTTACTATCAATTACAAATAATTTCCTTTTCAATTCTACAAATCCTTTCTTCATCACCTACGCCCTACTTGACTATAAATCCAAGCAATCGACACCATTTTACGAGTGGATTAAGACCTTCGATTGAGATATGCTTGATTATGACAAAGAAGAAGTTCAAAATCTTCCTATGGTGTTGATAGAGTTCGAACTTGTCGATTTATTAAGAAAAAAGAGAAAAAAAAATATTTATAAAAGAAGAAGAAAGGAGAAAGTTTTGATAATGAAGTTGAAATTACGATTTATAACATAGAAAAAATGAAAGAATATGAAGAAAAGAAAATACGAAAGAAAGATAGATTTATTTGAGAGAAATATAAAGATCACGTAATCCTTCGAATCAAATGAAAAAGTCTCGTTGTTTACTGAAGTTAGTTGAGAAAGGAAAATTGTAACGAAAAAAACATAAGATATGAAGTTCAAAAAATTCAAATAATTGAGAAAAGTAAATGGTAGAAGATGGAAAGAATGATAAATTTATCCGAAAAGAATATAATAAAACTCAAATAAAAAGTCTTTAACAAAGATAGTTAAGGCACAGATGCAACGAAAGAACGTTCAAGGTATCTAGTTGAAAAATGTGAATAGTTAAGAGATAAATTGTGATTTAACCCTGTAAACAAAGGAAATCGGAATCTGAACTTGGGAAGAATTCCTCATCAACCGTTTCCCTTCTGGGAATAAAGACGGGAAAAATCAAACTATGCAAGTTCACTAATTTTACGCCTGAAGGAAAATCATAAGTCCCATGGAAAGAAAAATATTATCAGTCAATTTTCATTAGTTTACAAAATTTTCTTGCACCAACATGGGAAAATGTTGATTTTTGGACAAACCAACATGCATAATCAAGCATACTAACTTTTTGACTTCATAGATATAATCTAAGAACACCAATTGATAGGCACAGCTTCCAGTTCCCCCTTAATTGTCACAAAGAAACCATAAAGAACTATGTCTAATTTAAAAGAAAACAATAAATGGTCAGAGATGTGAACAAACTAAGATCTAAACACAGAGAGAAAATGACCAAAACAAAAATCAATCATGGCGATATCTACAACATAAAATCAACAAGTAGATAAACTTTACCAAATTCGTATTACAAGAGAAGTTCAATCAATCAATACAGAACCTCAACTGAACACCACACAAAACCAAACATTATATCCACATGACAATTGACAAACAACAATTCCTTCAATTCTCTGTATTACAACAATAACAACAACAATAACCTCCAACACCACCCAACTTCTCCCAACTAGAAAAAGAGAAGCCCAAGGAGGAGGAGGAGCAAGAGCGCTAGATTTAGGACCTGCACCTGGCGATGCGGCTGCACCCACGGGAGTAGGGATTGGTCTGGGCTCCAGGCCGGCAGTTGTAGTAGGAGGCGCCCTTGACAGAGCACGGGGTGCTTCCCCTCTTTAGCGCCTGGTAGCTGATATAGTTGGAGGTAGCTAGGATTCTCCTGCTGATCTCGGAGTCCAGCAAGAACTCCCCGTCGTCGCCGGAGAGGCAGTCCCCGAAGCTCCCCTGGCAGCCGGAACTGGACGGGATCCACCCAAAGGACTGCTCCGACACGCCTGCCGTGGCGAAGGAGAGGAAAGACGCCGCCACCAGAGCCGCGAGAAGCACGGCCGTCAGGGTGGTGGTTCGCTGGGCCATTGCGATGGTGGTGGTGGTTGTGGTTGAGGTGATGGGGAGGATGGGAGAGAAAGGGCAAGGGTGGGAGCCGGTGTTATAATGTGGCAGTGGGTGATGAATGGCCCTTCCTTTTCTGATTATTACGAGAATGGCACAGTGGCGTAGCTGGCATTGGAGGGTTTTTTTTTTTTTTTTTTTCTTCTGTAGGGTGGACGTGTATATGTATCTGTATTACATCTGTGTCCATGTATTTTGATTGAGACGGATGTCTTGCTAATTTCTTGATTTTTCTAGTGGTTTGGAAGACAGGTTGGAAAATTGATATAAGTAGTTTTTTTTATTATGAGCTATGTTATGCTGTAGTATTTGAGTTTTTAAGGATTCCTCCTACCTAAAATCAGCAACCGATTTGGGTGGTAAGTGACGTGCACCAAAGGTACTGGATTTTTTTTCTTAAACATACCAACGGATTTTCTCCACTCAGTGTATTAATTTTGACAACAGTTTTGCTCTAAATATACAAAATGAAGCTGAGAGTGATTTACAAGTATCAATAGTGTATTTGTTTTTTTTTTTGTTAACAGTTTAAGAGTTTAATATTTCATAGACCTAAAAAGTCAAGTAAGAAATAATGTTATGTCAAAATATTACAGAACTTCAGGCCTTAGAGTCCTCAAACAAGTATTGAAAATGAGAACCAATTTAAAAGTACAAATCAGTATCTAACAGAAGAAATTTTTCTAAACATATGGGTCAATATCACGTCTCCTGATTCTCCATATTGTTTTAAGAATCCTCTTCAGTTGGTATTCTTGAAGAAGAAGGAATAGAAGGAGGAATGGAAAGCTCCACCAATTGTGAAGCCATAACAGCTGCATATTGTTGCATTTCTTCTTTCTCAAAACTTAAACAAGAGTTTCTACCTAAAAGTACATCAGAGAAATAATATCATGTATGATCAATAGTGTATTTGTTGAAAATATTAAAAGTGTACTTTTACTATCATTTAATCTACCTTTTTGTACTGTCGCTTGTTCCACCTTATGTCTTTCGAAAATTTGGGAGGTTTTTTTGGCATTGATTAAATTGCTTGGCTTTAATGGTTGACATCTAATGAAATTTCACTAGAACCTGAGACCTTCACATGAGGAAGTTATTAGATTTTAACCACATAGGCTTTATACTTCAATTTATAATGTTAAAGATAAAAATGAAAATTAAAGTTACACTTTTTTTATTAGTGTCCGAGAACCACATCAATAAATCATTCGTCATGACAATGTCTCATTGTCGTAGTGATTGGGAGAACTCTAAACTTGTCATAGATTCTAGGTTCGAATCCTGAAATATGCATAAAAATTCACCTCTTACTATCTCAACCGTTAACAAAAAAAAAAAAAAAAATAAAATAAATCATTGGTCATTTTATTCCTACATATATCACTACATTTGTTTCTTTTTCGAGCCTCGTTATCACCGCATATTTGTCCTATAAATCATGTGGTCCCACATTCTAGTTGTTTTTTAAATCTTAAAATTATTTCCTTATTGAAATTTGTTAATTCATTTATTATTTTTATGATTATTTGTTATCATAATTTCCCAAAAGAAGATGACGTAGTTTCATATTTCATTTATTTTTTGATTTTTTTTTTAATTTTAAATTTATATCAATATTATAGCAACACGTATGTTTACTAGTGTCATTCCAATATTGCTCGTACCAATTGTTTTGCTACAATTGTGCTCTTACCATCGTGTTACATAGATAAGTTTCCTGCACACTTTACAATTGCCCTTCTCAGTAGCATGTTACCTTTTCCATTCTATTTTGCTATTTATTTTCTAGAATAGGATATTTATTCTTAGTACATGTCATAATTACTTTCATTCCAAGTCAATGTTATTCTTATGGTATTATGTTCCTGTTCAAAAAATATAGGATCTAGCGAGACAAAAAACACTAATAAAACAAAACAAATGGAATGTTAACTTGACTAGACGATATAATGTCAATTGAAAGTCTAGTGTCAACAATTAAATACCATTTCAGAAAAAAAAAAAATTGTTCCTGTCAATGAAGCAGGGGTAAATAATAAGTGAAAATAATCGATTCCACCGACAGAAGTGTAAGAACATCTAACAAGATGTGTATTTTGACGTCCACGACCAAATATCTGCAAAATTTTTGAACTGTGAATACAAGCTGTATCCTACGATCGACACTTTATAGTAGAACAGTACCGCGGTAAGTTGCTTCCGATCACCGCAACGTGTAGTGACCTTCTTTCTTGTTAAACCTTTTGGTGTGACATGGTCGAGACACATTCTTGCCTTTCTGATGCTCTAGAAGTACTTCACAATATTGAGTTTTTTTGCCCCCTCTTTTGACAATAGCACTTGCATGGTGAGTTAGTTTTCAACTGATGACGAATTGAACATATGAAGACTCGAAGATCTCATGATTCCTTTTCTTGTTATTATTCTTTTGTACAGACATCTCTTGAGTCCAGCTAATATGATGATCGGCAGATCGGGAAGGGCTTCTCTTCATAAAATACTATTCAAAGCTTGATCATTAAGCAGGATTAGTTGTAAAAATTCAATTAATTTATATTGAGTCAGCAATGAACAACGCCACTTTCTGCGCCTTTCCTTTTCAAAATACAACCACTTCCTTTTCTAAAGAAAAAAAAAATGTTTCGATGAGGTAAAGACACTTGCCCAGGTTCCTTTCTGAAAGTTGACTTGCTCATACAGAGAGCATGAACTTATTTATCGCTTACGAGGCAAAATTGAAATGAATCAATTGGAGGACAGCTGTGAATTCAGTGCATACATGCTCAGTGAGACAAAAGGAAATAATAGCAACACTTCATTCATGTTAATTTGCATGTAATTTTTTTTTATCGATCGTACCTATATCTTAGGATTACCTTTTTGGGTAGGTAAAAAAAAAAAAAAAAAAACAGAAGAGAGGTGTAACTACAGTAGATGCACTAATTAATTAATTAATTAATTAATCAAGTGGTATTCATCTGTAGCATGATTGTATGAGAGGGGAAAACACACACACACACACACTAAGCCCTTGTTTGGATAAAATCAAGAATAAAGGTGGAATAGGAATAACTATTCCGTTTGTCTAGTTAAAATGTGGAATAAAAACGGAATAGTAATTCCTATTCTGATTTACTTATTCTAGACTAGTTATTCTACAGTGAGGGTGAAATAAAGTTATTCCGCTAAGTTATTCTGATACATGTATATATATTGTATGTTTATTTTTTTTAAAAAATAATACATATATAATATGATGTATATATATTTTAAACTAGATATATATTTTAATAATCAAGTTGATTGTTATTAATCTATACGTTTCCTACTTATTCCAATACTTATTCTAATATTTATTTCACTTTTTATGTTTTAATTCTACGTCCAAAAGGAAGTTAAATGATCAGAAGATACCAAAAACATAACTTATCGTGCAAGTTCTGTTGGGTACGACGGTGATCATGGTAACACACTACCATAATCTTCTGCGGACTGCCTTCCATAAGAAAGAATAGAGAATGCTTGTCGGCTGGGCAAGGCCAACGTAACGCGGTTTCGGCCGCCAACCGAAGATTCCAAGAAGGTCTGATGGGTTGTGGGCTAGCTGTAGGCCCACTGGTACTAGGCCGACTGTCACGCAGACTTGATCCTAGAGATGGCCGTTCTTCGGAGAAATGTGTGGCAAAATCGAAGCAACACGTCCAAATCTAAGACGAGCTATGATGAGTGCGAAATAGACCCCCGATGAATTGATCAAAGACTACAACATTTTTGTCTCGCCATGGTAGCATCGTGAGTTATCGTGTCATATCTAGTCAGCTATTCATCTCGATTAGTCAAACTTTCCAGATCACATTCGAGAGGTGATCGACTCTGCAATTTGAGCAGAGCCCGCCAAAGCAACAATAATGATCCAATGTACCTTCTCCTGTTCTCTGACCCCTATTTATTCCAACCGCAGGTACGAGAAGAAGAAGAGGAGGAGGGGGAGGTGGTTGTAGGTCTAATCAGATCCGGATCTTAATCGGACCAGAACAAGACTTAATTTCTATATTCGAATGGAAAAATAAAATTCTCTGAAAGGCAAGGGCTTCGTCAACTTTTGGTATTGGCTATCGTATCTATCATGAAAATTGAAAGAAAATTAATGAAAAAACATTTGTTTGTGCATGTACTTAAGCAAACGGAAACCATAATGTTCTATTAATTTTCTTCCATGTTTTGTCTTGCAGTGGAGAAATTACTTTTTTTTTTTGTTAACGATTGAGATAGATAGTATTTCATCGGCTTAAATGTCTGGTAAAAAACATTGTCAAAGTATAAATATTACAGAATCACAGGCATATCTGCCATAGAAAAGTTTCAAAATTTATCTCCAATGGATCAATTAAAATGTTACATCAAAAATTGTTTTTTTCTTGTAAACTAAGTCAAGCCATCATCACTCTTGCATGGCATTCTGAGATTCATCTCCAGATGATTCATTTAAAGAAGAAGGTCTTGTTGAAGAAGGGATAGAAGGTGCCATGGAAGACTCCACAGGCTGTGAAGCCATCACAGAAACAAATTGCAACATATCTTCCTTCTCAAAACCTGAGACAAGATTTTCCACCTAAAATTTCATCAGAGATATAATATCGTTAATGATCAAAAAACATGATCTAAATGAATTGTGGAAAATCCTACTATTCCTTTCTTTCCAAATCAACCAGAGAATGATCTTGAGTAATAAAGTCCACCCAGAAAAAGGTAAATAAAACTTGAGATGAGGGGCAGACAAAAATAAATCACTTACACAGAAATATCCAGGGTAGAGTTCTGAGACAAAAAAGAACTCCCAAATCTTCCTTGCAAATGAGCAATTAAGAAACAAATGATTATTATTTTCAATATTTACAGAGCAAAATGTACATAATGGAGTACCAGACCAAGCTCTTTTTACCAAGTTTTCTTTTGTTAAGTTCCTATTTTTAATAACTAACCATGAGAAAAGCTTGACCTTTAAGGGGGTATAACTCCCCCAGATACTTTTATAAAAAACATTACGTAGGCCCCCATCATTAAAAATACTGTAAGTTGCTTTAACAGTAAATGTATTATTTTTTGGAGGGAGCTAATTGAAATCATCATCTCTTGTATCCAAATTTAAAAATTGCAGAATACAAACAAAACAATCTAGCTGGGATTGAAGTACAGTGGAATCAACTGAATAACAGTGAGCTAAATTGAACAATCGATTGAAATCTGTATTAAATAAATCCAAAGTTGTTCTCACTGAAGCCTTTTTAAATCTAGCAACACTATATAATTCAAGTATAAAGGAGTTAAGAGGAGTATCATTGTGCCATTTTTGGTTCCAGAATAAAGTATTTAAGCCATTGCCAACATTAACAGTTGAAAAGCAATTGAAAAAGTTAAACCGTTTTTTAATATGGCTCCACAGGAGAGAACAGAAGGAAGTAGAAGTATTCAATATTGCACCCAAACCCCTGTGCAAATATCTAGCCCTAAGGATAGATTTCCAGTGAGGGCTGAATTGATTAAAGAAAAATTGCCAAATTAACTTTATTTTTAAAGTTGCACTGAAATTTCTCAAATTTATTATTCCCCAACCATTTTGCTTTTTAGCCCTACAGATGTTAGACCATTTGATTAAATGCATCCCTTTATGATTAGGAGATAGAGAATTCCATAAAAATTTACTCCTTAGGATGTCTATTTTTTTCTCTATCTTCAAGGGCATATGCAGGACAGACATATAGTATGTAGGGATTGCTGATAATACAGCATTTACCAAGACTAGTTTGCCCTCTAAAGACAGATGTCTGGCCTTCCAAGAAGAGAGTTTATTAGTAACTTTCTCTATCACAGGAGTCCAATTGTTAACATTTGCTTTTTAAAAATGCAAAGGCAGTCCTAAATAGGTGATAGGAAGATCAACCTTCTCACATCCCATGATATCACAAGAGGATAACAAATCTTCCTGGGAAACCCCCACACCAGTCATTGATGATTTTTGGAAATTAATTTTTAA